>PNEQ01046007.1:0-20044 GCA_003012365.1 Medauroidea extradentata
CTTCCACCCCAATTCCTTCATCCCTACCGATGGGTGTATGTTCCCATCTTCTTCACCTGTCATTCACCCACCTAGCTGCCTACCTTTGTACAAAGTTTTATATATTTTTTAAGTATAACTTCTTATCTAGACTCAACCACTACACCAACCTAGTTCAACATATGATAGCAAAGAATACCTATTTTTAAATAAGATAAACGTAAACATTTCTAGAAAAAACACTATTAATCTGCCAAAATATACACCAAAAAACATAATTTGAACACCACACAAACACTGTGCAATACCAAGTATTTATCTAAGTTCTAGGCTACTCACCATGCAACCAGTTGAATGCACCAGCAAAGCAAGTGCAGACACACTTTGTCTTTTATGAGTAGGTACCAGTAATGTGTCTCTGCCAGTAAACAGTATAAATTGAGAAGTGTCCTACTGTAGACTTAACTGACCCAATACAGTACATTTTTTATGAAAAAATCTGTTTTAATCAGTATTTCAATGTTTTACACGTCCCTATTTTTAAAATAGATATATGCTTTATAAGCTATTCTCATATGTACTGTTCTTGGGTTTTATTTCAAACTGAACGGTTTAAAAAAAATATATTACACATATATGATTTTAAGGAAAATGTCATGTCTCGTAGCTCACATACAGTTGACATCATAACTGATACCAAAAAGTGGCTTAAAATAAATTGTTTGGGCTAAAATTTGGCTAACTTATTTCATTGCATAGTCTACATCTCATGCATAGGCTTGGATACATTTGTCCCACCTACCTTGACCTGACTGTTTAGCATGAAAACGTAGAAGATATACTGATTTACAATTTAATACACATTTATTTAATTTTCATCTGCATGAGGCAAAATATACTTAATATTTCAGGCTCTTACAGTTGACATACAATTCCATAAACAATTGCTATTTAAGACTTCTGTGACCACACCTACAAATTTATTTTGATTCAACACAAACTAAATTAAAAAAATTCTGTTCACATATCATAAAGAGCGGCTATTAATGAGGTAACGGAACATTGTACGGCACAAATATTTTGTACCAAAGCCAAAATCTTTAATTTTAGTTTATTTTATTGCATCCTCTTATTTGATTACAATATTGAAAAGTCATGCTTACATACAAAATACAATGACATAAATACAAAGTACATGTAAAATAAAGAAGCAGTGGAGCAAATTCTTGTTAGTTGAGAGTTGAGGCTTGTGATCATATGTAAGCCCATATCTGCATTCTTCAAAGTCTCTACATGAAAAAAAGAAGAGAAAAAAGCCAATTCACAAAATATTCAATTTTTAATAAAATTTACAGGAGTACTTCTATTTCCTACAGGCTATTCTACAAAAAAAAAAAAAAAACAAGCCTCAACAATACAAATTTTAAGAGCTGTATTAAGTTTAATGATACTCAGTTTATACATGTGTGTGTTTTTCTTTTAATTTCTGAATAATGTTGGCAGATTTCCTTTTGCACGAGGATGTCACATTAACTTATTTTGCATGTTTCTACATAGGCCCATGTAGCTGTGTGTGTTCTGTATACTCTTGGTAATAGCTAGGGAGCTAAAAAATCAGTATTTTCTCTTAGTCATAAGCTACAACCCAAACAATTGCAACTAGGCAACTGCGCAGCAACAAGTTCTAACCATTTCCTCAATCACTTACAAAATCCCTCCTAAACGTACCAATCCCCTTCACCTTCAACTCTTCTGAGAGTAAATTCTTCTCCCTCACCAACCTCACAAGTATAGACTACCTCCCTGCTCTTTTCTGCTCATCTGAATCTTCTCAATATTATTCCCTTTTCCTCTATACTCTACCCTAGTTAATAGGCAGCCTAACTTACCCAAGTCTCTGTGAAAAATATTTTGCTATACACTACATACACAGAGCATTCTTGTACACACATTACATTTATATTGAAATATAATATTGATTTTAGTACTTGACCAAGTTTCCATCGGTTGAAATTTAAAACACAAAAAACTTGAAATTTTGGCTGACATACCCTACTATAGTTAACTGTTCCGTAACAGCCTACTGAGTGTCAAGTCAATGTGAACTGGCCTATTAAATAACACACAGTACTCTGGCATTACATTTACAACTGATTAGCCGTTGAAGAAGTTGAATTATGATTTCTCTCAAATTAAAAGTCTGTAAGTCTATTTTGTTACCATTAGTACGGCTCTCGCAAGCCTATCAGCATTGAGGCTTCTGTGACTTCAGTGCATCAAAAATGGTGGATGTGGCAAAGCCGAAACACTGAATTAAATTTAGTAATAACAATAATAAGATTTTTACATTCGCAACTGGGCTAACACCTGGTGGCGAGCAGAATCCTCCCCATCTCCACAACACCAATCCTTCCAACCCCCGCAGTCACCATCTCCTCCCGCAGTGCATTGCACTACCCCACTGTCCTCACCTCTCCGTTCTTCGCCACACCCTCTGAATTTTCTCACTGTTGCTTCCGTTTCCCTTAGTTAGTGTGCAGGTCAAACTGCCCCATCCTCCCTCCCCGTTCATAACCCAATACAACCTGACCAAATTTTCCATTCTCCTCACGTCCCACAACAATTTCCATCCCAATACCTGTATCAGTCGCAAGGCCTAAAGTTCCTTTCCTCCTCACCAGCCTGACCTTGCCTTTTCCATTTATTCATCATCCATCTCACTGTGTTTCTCTGCACCTTCTCCAGCTCTTGCACCACTACCTCCATTCAGCAACAGTCAAGAGAACAAGCAGGCCTTGACTTTATGTTAACTAAACACTAATTTTCAAGACACAACTTACAATAAGAATGTATTGTTTGTGGACATATGCCAGTGCTCGTGTTTTGTTGACCAAACTTGTGTTAAACGACAAAGTACACAAAACAGAAAAAACAATCCCATAGTAATTCTGTCCGTTTGGTCAACCAAACATGAGCAATGACATATGTCCACAAACCAATACATTCTTATTGTCAACTCCCATTACAGCAAATAATCTCTTATAACTTACAGCCAATTATTTAAATCAGTATTTTGTAGTGCAGAGTTAATTCAAATGTAACATAATTTTTTTGTTAGAACTACAGTGTTGTACATCTTAAATTAATTTCACTATTTTTATCTTTTCAAGGCTGTGCTTATAAGGGTATATATTAATTTTTGCTCTGACGTAGATTTCAAACAAGAGCATTTGTACTTATTTTCTGCATGTTTGTATGCTACTGCAAATCCTCTTGTGTGAATCTTACCAGAATCCTAGTAAGTTAGAGGATAGGCCTAACTGTACAAACCAGATGTAGACCTATATTGATTTCTGAAAAACATAAAAGTTCAACCAGGGGAGGAGAGTGGTGGGAATGTTGAGCAGGTTTTGTGTGGTAAAATGTTAGTATGAATTTAATCTTATAATCAGAAAGTTCTATTGAACGTATACAGAGCATTACATAGGCCTAAGCAATAAAATTGAAAATTACTTACTTGTCTGCAACTTGTAGTACTGGGTGGGGTTGCACTGGTTTCCACATCACCTACGAGAGGAGTCTCAAGAGGTACAGTGCTCAATGCGTTAACTCTTTATTTTACATGGCGAGTTTCCCCAGGAGGCCTATTAAGCCATGGGACGTAAACACCAAAATTTTAAGATATATTATCACTTCGTTTAAAGAAGTTTCGCCTCCAGCTGACGTTTTATTTTCTGCATGTTTATCGTTCGAACTTGACATACGGGTTGGCGCAAAGTGCCTGAAAATCTGCGACTAGCAAATGGCTCGACACAAGTATATCTGCGCCCTTCGCGCATGCGCATTGGACAATTTTCGGGCGTGTGAAATGGAATTAACATAAAAGTTGGATATCTTTATCTGTATACAGTGTTCTATGAACTTTAACTATTTACTTTTTGCACGATCGTTTTCGTGTACACATTCAGCTTTTAATAGTTACGAAGTACAGTAGAAGTACGAAACTGAAATGTTTTTTACTAAAAATGCAATTTAAAATGGGCAAAGATTTACTATCCTTTCCCAGGAATATATTTTGTGGGTATTTTTCCGTGGCATGCGACGAGAAAATAGAGTTGGTTTGTTGAGGTTATTTTGCACACTAAAAAACTTTGCTTATAACTTTTATGCAAGTGATAATGCAAATAAATAGCGAATATGTTTTGCAAGTACTTGTTTAGCTAATTGCTTGGAACAGTGATATTACCTCTGTTTTCCTTGCTTGGATGGGTGGTTTCAACATCACATCTATCTCGCCGACTTGTTTCCACATTACACGTGCTTTATATTTAAGAGTAATGCTGTTGTGATTCTCTTTATTTAATAAAATGGGAGGGCTATCATTTTAGTTTTAAGTCTTTCGTGAGACTTGCTGTCTACACATACAGTATCACACCCTATCTCGGTGACCATTGAACTTACAATGATCTAGACCTAATTAAATTTATAGCAGTATAGTTGTACGCACGCCACTCGTATTCACTACACATTAGCAATGAATTATTTAGAAATAATCAACTTATCACGATTTACGACTCACTGAAAGACGAATGCCACATGTATAGCCCATTAGGTAGTAGGCCTACAGTCACAAATACCATGCCACACAAGTTAAAATAACTTACGTGAATTTCAAAACTAGGCCACTCAAATTAATATCGGTACAAATATAAAATGTACACATAATTTTTGCTCTCATCGCGTCACACGTCAATCACTTTATGCACTTTATTTTCCGTTAGCAACATGTATGTAAAAGCTGGTTACACACGAAACCAACTCTGATGTGTTCCAATAGTGTTACAAAAATGCTGCTCTCCATAAATAAAGCACTTGATTATTCACGAACACAAAAATGAACAACGTATCCACTACACCACGGCCATGCACTACACTAAGACCCACGACATTATGGAAATTTACTTTCACACTTCAAAACACAACTACGACATATACATTTGTAATGAAAACTTTGTAACAATGTTCCTTCATAATTTGATATGAACCTATACTTCTTACATCATTGTTTAATCACGAGAAGGCTACAAAATTTGAGGATACGAAAAATTTAACCAAATCGTTACTTTTAGCGCGAGAAATGTTCACTGCTACATGGAAGCTATATCTGCATGTAAGCACACGGGTGTGCAGACAGCTTTTGCCGTTCAAGTGGCAGTGAGGATGATGTTACAAATTTTTTGATTGGCTTGTGTAAGTTGGAGAGGGGAGCTAGTTGCGCCGAGCCAAAATAGGCTCCGCCCCTTGCGTCTTGCGTATTCGAGTATATTTAATTCCAACTACGACTCGAGGTGCAGGTGCAGAGCAGATTTCCTTGCGTTGTGCTGCGTCGGTGCAAAACGCAAGTGGTGATATTTAATCGGCCCCCAGATCAGATTTCCTTGTGTTGCGCTTCGTCGGTGCAAAACGCAAGTGGTGATATTTAATCGGCCCCCAGACCTGTTTCTCTATGGCCGTGATCTTGACGATGTATCTAGATATCGGTACCAACGAGCTATATAGTTAACACAGAGGGGCGGAAACACTTCCAAAGTGACGCCCAATTGAACGGCTGTTTTGACCCCAGAAAACATGGTGAACAGCAGTGTGGCCAACATTATTTTAAAAATCCGTCATTATGTTCGCATAAAATCTGTTACTTTATAGCTCCACTATTTTCCCAATAAATGCAGGATAAAATTCCAATAATTATTGTGATATATTATACTGTAATAAAGTTTAAATTAGTATAATCGCTCTCGTCTCACGACCGGAAATAACAGTCCACCATTTTATTTAGAGTCAAAATAACATGTTCAATTGAGCTTCACTTCAGAGCTTTTTCCGCCTCTCTATGTTTACAGTGTAGCTTGTTGATCCTTAGAGCATAGATAACTACTAGAGAGCTGATTACCTTTCCCTTTCCATGCTGTGAAGTGATTCCTAGATCTAATCAGCTGTTGATGGTCACTGAGCGAAACAAGTTTCATAATTATTACTACATAGCGGTGAGCATATTGTATTTAAATATCACTCATATTTAAAGAAGCGTATGCAGAATGATTCGCTGTCGCAAACTACCAACATCCATCTATCCACGTTCCTTTTTATGCAAAATAAGAGTTTGTTTACATGTTCGGTTTACATTGTTTTGGCATTTTCGTTTTCCAGTAATTTAAAGAATGAATAAAACTAAATCTGTTGTGTATTAATTGTAAAAGATTCAATAGTCAATAAATATCATTTCTCAAGGTCTTTACAAAGGTATATCACAACATTAACTATTTTGTAGCGGTTTTCGTATATTTTGCCTATCGCTAGATGTAGGTTTCACAACAAAGGCACCAAGCTGTCTCTAGTTATCCATGCTCTAAGTCGTTGATCGGTACCGTGTGACCATGGCCGTGTGTGAGTTGACACGCTTCAATGTTGAGGAATGAATACATCGGCCCTAATGGATCTATGGCTACGATCCATGAAAGTATGTAAACAATCTGTTATTTATGCGATCGAATGTGTGAAACAAACATAGTTTTCAGTCTGTCCGTTATTAAAACCTTTTAAATATTAGTTAAAGTCGTTAAAACGTACTAAAACATCATGCTTGGACTCATATAATTACAGCGAAACAATAATTAAACAAAACGAGAAATATCTATCTGAAAGGAATATGTATGCTTTTGCCTCAACTGATTTTTGACAAAACAACTGCCAAGGCATATGAATTCGCGTGAAACATAGCTTTTAACGAAATTATGTTGAAATTCGCGGAAAACTTAAAAATTACACCAAATTACACCGAATTTCGTGAGTCACCATTTTTAGAGGTCCTTAGATTTAGATTTAGTTTATTGCATCCTTAGATCTTTTTTGTGTACATTTTTTCTTTGCACAAAGATATCGGACAATATTACAATATACAAACAAATGAATAAATTACTTAAGTTATACATTAAAAATTATACACTAAAAGAGCGAAATTCAAACATTTCTTGTCGGTTCAGGCTCGCACGTAGGCTCACGTCATCATACTTCATAGTCTCCACGTGTAAAAGAAAAGAAAAAAACAAGAGAAGAAACAGAATCTTAACCCAGAATAAATATCTTAAATAAGTATCTACACTGTCATAGATCCACTCAAATACTCATCGACTGTGTAAAAAGCATTAATGATCAAGAAATCTTTAAGGTGTTTTTTGAATATTATTGTGTTAGCTAAACATGCATCTTGCAGGTGGCTGGGGAGTTTGTTGAACAACTTGCAAGCTGTGTATGAAGGACCTTTTTGCTGTAAGGTCAAGTTGACAAGAGGCATGTGTAAAAGGTTTTTACTTCTAGTGTTATAGTTATGAAAATGTTCATTTGTGTGGAACAACTTCTGATTTTTAGAAATGAGGCATGCACATAATGTTACCCAAAATTTACATGTTATGTATTTCAATTATTTTACTATCCTAGTGTTTATTGTAAAATTATTGTTTAGTATTCTAAAAGGTTATACATAATTGGAATGTTGTTTGAAACATATTTAGTGTTATCATTTAGTGGAAGCTCATAAGAACAACTGTGACTCGCAACAAAAACTGTATTTATAGAAGAATTTTTATGTTCAGACAATTTACATTAAGGAGATTGCGCACATAAAATTTGTTACTGTGAAGGTGGTCTACTGTTTTAAAATTAGGTTTCATTGGATTAATAGTCAACCAAAAACATATTTTCTTTGCGAAAAGTGTGCCAAGTAGGTACAGTTTATTTTAACTTTAATAATTGGATAATACCATGATAACTCAGGTTTTAAATTCAGAGTAACTACAATTGAGTGGGTGAGATGAAAAAGGAAAACATTCCATTTTTACCGAAAATGAATCGATGTAGATAAATTGAACTTTATATGTAGCTTCATAGGGAGAGATAAAAAAGAAAGAAATGATTTTAGGAATCCTTACACCACTAAAGGCCTTAAGTTTTATGTAACTTACTAAAAGGAAATCATTCCCTTCTTAACCTCAACCTTATGACATGATTGGCTGTTCGCTGTGAGAGTTGCTGCAGTAGTGTTTCTTTTGTTCGTCTCTTGTTTATGTAGTCCACAGTGTTGTAAATGTACAACATTTGCCATTATAAATATAATTTTGATTGCATATAACTTTCAGTACATAAATTGTTTTGTGTTTTTCAGGCAATTTTCTGTTTCCTTAAATCCCAACAAACAAATGTCTAATTGTAAGTTTCCTCATTCAACCTTAGCGTCAAAAAAATTTTCCTGTTTCCTCGGAAGTTGACCAGAGTGGAATCTTTTCCTTCTTTATCTCACCCATTCAATTATAATCAGATAAATAAATGGTATTTTTGATGTGTATGTAATTTAACAAATTGAAGTTTTTTGATTTCTCAAATCTGCAGATGTGTAAATAAAACACCACAAAAACATCCCACACATTCCACATTGCATTTGATAGTATATATGTACAGGTTTTTATAGTTATCATCGAAGAATGTTTGAGAATGGCCATTGCATTATTCTCTCATTAAAAATGTTATTGCAGTATTATAAAAACTGACCAAAAAGTCTGCATTTATAAATCCCCCCCTACACCAAAAGAAAAATTGGCACATCACTGCTATAAAGTATTAACAGCAAAATTTACGTTTTATTAATGTAGTTTGTAATGAGATATATATCACTATATAGCAGTGTTAGCAATTATGTCAGTATATTGTAATTTGTTATTTTCAGGAACCAGACTAAACTGTCAGCAAAGTCTTGGTTAATTACGGTACGTCAGTGCACATAAATAAACCATGAATCTATTGAGAAACTATATTTTCAGCCGGTAATTGTACAAATTGTTGACAGTGTTTTCGTAACAAACTTTTAGAATAAATGTTACTAATTTCATAAACTCAACTTGCATTCATTTTAATACCCTATTTTGTTTAGGTGAAATTCTCAACACAGATTTTCAAGTGAATGAGTTCATAGTGTTACTGTAAAACTATAGTAAAACCCTGTTTAGAAGATTAGCTAGAAACATAGGTTGCACAGACTGTGTGGTTGTGTCGTGGCTGCTGATTGGTCTGTCGGATCTGTGAATATTTATTTTCTGGATGATTCATGTACGACCGATGGCCACACAGAAATAATAAATAAAAACACCCACATGCTAATTGTGAGGCTAGGTTTACAGGTATTTACTTTCGCCTTTTAAAAGTGTTTTGTGAATTGTGTTAAAAAGTTAATGTAATTTCGAAATGACATAGCTAAATAATTTAAGCGTTAACATATATAAATAGTGAAAATATTTCACTAGTACTTGTTTCAGTAAATGTCGAGAACATTGTAAAATAGTCTTCCTTCTAGTTTCCTTGTTTATTATAATAATATTAGTAATACAATAAACGACACCAACAAAGTGCAACTGTGCAGCTACCAGGAGGCAAGCTGTAATGTTCTCCTTAACCACCTAATAGTCCCCTCCTAAACATTTTCTAGCCTTTTCACTATCACCAACTGCTCCGAAAGTAAATTCCACTCAACTCCTTCGCCGACTGCCTACCCAGCTATTTTCTGCTCACCAATGGGTATAATTCTTGTTATTCCATCATTCTCTATACTCTTTACAGGTAGACTAACGTACCCTAGCCTGCTTCTCCATTCACCCCTTTGTACGTCTTGACAAGTCTTTCCACTCTTCTCCTTTCCTTCAACGAATACCACCCCAAATCTTCAGTATCACAGGAAAGTAGGTGAGATTTTAGAAAATAAGGGGTTGGTAGGGTGGATAGAAGACTTCTCGAAGGGAAAGGCTCAAAGAGTGAAAGTAGGAAATACTATATTGGATGAGGGCAAAAATTCTCTGGGGTACCACATGGAAGCATGTTAGGTGCTATATTAATCTCCATAATGGTTAATGTTATTAGGTGGAAATCATCAGCAGATTAAGATTGTTTGTTGATAATTGTGTGCTCAATTCAGTAGAGGAAGAGGATAATAAGTTGCAAGAAAATACTGCGTGGATAAGTTTATGGATGGTTAACAACAAAATAGAGGATAAATATTAGGAAAACTAAAGTTGTATGGTTTACGAGGAACATGTCAGAGAGTAAAGAAGTCTTAAAAATAAGAAGGGCAAGAAATAGATAAAACAGCAATCAGCTTTAAGTACCTTGGAGTGATGTTACATGAAAACTCTTGGATGGAGGGGTAAAGTTCAGAAAATGGTCTCGAAGGGTAGGAAAGTGGTGGGAAGGTTGAGCAGGATATAGAGGGGAACCAGTGCTGAGAGTGGTAAAGGAGAAGACCTTCAACACCATGGTCTGGCCTGCTCTTTAGTATGCTGCAGCAGAGTAGGACCTGCACATTGAAGTGGATGTAAATGAACTAGAGAGGTCACAAATATACACAGTCAGATGGGTTAATGATTAAGTGGAAAAGTCAGGGTCAGGTTGGAGAGGATGAAGGTTAAATTTCAGGCCATCAGTTATCGTGTGGGGCATGGGTTGGAAAACACTGCAGGACAGGAGAAGGGTGGAGGGACTTGTAAGGATAGTAACATGGGAGAAGAAGGATGGAATGCACTGGGTGACATCAGGATGAGGGTATACGTAGAGGCAGAGGAATCAACAGTAGGAAGACACAGCGAGTCTGGTGGAGGATGGAGAGGGGGTTACAGTTGATATTGGTTAGGATGGTTAATGATTGGAACTTGTTGCAGGAGATGGTCGTGTCATTGAAGGGGGCAGGTAAGTTTAAAAGGGCAGTGGAAGGAATGGCATAAGAGGGTTGGTATACTTGCCACTAGGTAGTAATTCGCTTGCAATTATATAATAATTATTATTATATTAAACACAAAAGCCCGCCATACCTTCTCCATTTATCCTTCAAACACCTTGGGCCCCGTCTTTGCAGCTTTTGCAGCTCCCGCATCTCCAATTATATGTACAGACCCCACTCTACTGTAGCTACCAGGCCTCTCCCTATCCTCCCACTGATTGAATATTGAGACTACGTCTGCTTCCTTCCAATTCTGTGGTAATTGCGCCTCCTTCAGAGAGCTGTAAAATATTACATCTAAAAATCTGAACAACTAACACCTACCAAATTTTATGAGCGCTATTTCCTGTACCATCTGGACTGGTCACCTTATTGCACTTTAACCCTTTCATTACCTTTTCTACATTCCACTGACTAATTGTTAGCTTCCTAACAGGCTTCCCCCAACATTGATAACTCCAATCATCCTGCTCCTCAAACACTGACAAGTACTGAGCCTGCAGGCTTTTCTTTTATCAGTTGTTGTAGTTTGCCGGTCTGCACCTTTATACACTGGCATTCCTCTGTCCCTCCTTTAATGTTCTTAAAATAATCAAACAATTTCCCCCTCTACACTCCTGCTAAATATTTCCTGGGTAATCAATTCTTCCCTGACTTATATTTCTTCCCATTTTCTACCCACCTGCCTTATTCCTTCCATAGCTATTTCCATCGAATTGTTCCTCCATTTCACATGCCTCTGCCTGCACTTGCTTTTTTTTAACCCTTTTAATTCCCATCCATAGTGCAATGTTTCCACTCAGCAACAATCCTCCTCCATGGTATAAATGTTACCATCATTTCATAAATTATCTTCCTAAACTCTCTTCACAAGATCTCTACACTTTCCCTTAGACCATTTCTCAAAACCTGTCCTTCAGAAAATTTCTGTCCCAGATTATTTCTTTGCCCATACAGCCACACCACTTTATCATTAACCTCCTCAGCCTTTTTTTCCGTCAGTCTCCAACTCCACTACTGGAACGTTGTGGTTACTGATCCCTTCGAGTACTACCACACCAATAATACAATTCCCAGGCCTGACTGACACCTCCCCCTTTTCGATTCATGCATTAGGTTCCTCTATTTTAGGTTCCTCTATTGAGTGCACCAAGCCTCTGTTCACTAACTGCGCTGTCATTCCTTGCACTATGTTACCCATCCCTTCTAATCACTGAATCCATATGGCATATTCAGGTACGTATTTTGCCACAACCCACTGCCTATGCCCAAGTCTGTAGATCATGTCCTTCCTCAACTGTATCCCACCCTTGTCCTGGTGGCATGTATGCTCCAGTACTGTGATATTCCTACCTATCCCTTCTGCTTCTGTTACTTCCTCTTCTTAGTAATCCATTCCACCAACCCTTCTAACCCCTCCCTCATACACACCATTATTCTTTCTCCCCTATCTCTTCTAAATATTATGAATTTATCCTGCTTACATTCCCTGTCTAGTACCTCTCATTTCCACTTACCACATTCAGGTGCCTTATTTAAGAAGTATTTTGTTGGGATTCTCTTTATTTCATAAGACAGGAGGACTACACACTTAGTTTCAAGACTTACCTGAGACTGTTAATGCACCGTCACTACTCTGTTGATATAAGTCGCTGTCCACATAAATCATACGTAAATCAGTAAACATTTAAATTTATCGTAAAGTCCTTTTACGACTGTCGTGAATGCGCAACACATAAGCAAGCCTACTGAATTATTAATATATAATATATGACTACTTTTATTATGAATCGCTAAGGACCGGTTTTACCACCTCAGGGGGCCGATTAAATATCACCACTTGCGTTTTGCACCGGCGCAGCGCAACACAAGTAAAATCTGCTCTGTACCTGCACCTCGAGTCGTAGTTGGAATTAAATATACACGAAAATGCAAAGACGCAAGGGGCGGAGCCTATTTGGCTCGGCGCAACTAACTCCCCTCTCCAACTAGCAGAAGCCAATCAGAAAATTTGTAACATCATTCTCACTGCCACATTGACGACAAAAACTGTCTGCACACCGCGTGTTTACATGCAGATATCAGCTTCCATGTAGCAGTGAACAATTTCTCGCGCTAAAAGTAATGTTTTGGTTATATTTTTCGTAACCTCAAATTGTGTAGTTTTCTCGTGCTTATACAAGGATGTAAGAAATGTAGTTTCATATCAAGTTATAAAGGAAAATTGTCACAAAGTTTTCATTATAAACGTATATGTCGTAGTTGCGTTTTGAAGTTTAAAAAATTAATTTCTCTAGTATCGTGGTTATTTCAGTGAAGTGGATGTGTGTGTTCAGTTTTATTGAATGAGATTGTTCGTGAATAATTAAGTACTATATTTATGGAGAGTAAAATTTTTGTAACACTATTGGAACACATCAGAGTGGTTTTCGTCAGTAACCAGCTTTTACATACGTTATGTTGTTAACGGAAAATAAAGTGCCTAAAGTGATAGATATGTGACGCGTTTAGAGCAAAAATTATGTATACCTTTTATATTTGTACTGATATTAATTTGAGTGACTTAGTTTTGAGATTCACGTCAGTTATTTTAACTTGTGTGGCATGGTATTTGTGAGTGTAGGCGTACTACCTAATGGGCTATACATGTGGCATTTGCCTTTCAGTGAGTCGTAAATTACCCAATCGTGACACATTGCTTATTTCTAAATAATTCATTGCTAATGTGTAGTGAGTACGAGTGGCTTTCATACACCTATACTACAATAAATTTAATTAGGTCAAGATGAATGTAAGTTCTATGTTCACCGAGATAGGGTGTGATATGTGTAGACAGCAAGTCTCACGAAAGACTTAAAACTAAAATGATAGCCCTCCCGTTTTATGAAATAAAGAGAATCCTAACAGAATCACTCTTAAATATAAAGCACGTGTAATGTGGAAACAAGTCGGCAAGAAAAATGTGATGTTGATCACCCCATCCAAGCAAGGAAAATAGAGAGGTAATGTCACTGTTCTAAACAACTAGCCAAAAGGTACTTGCAAAACATTCGCTATTTATTTGCATTATCACTTGCATAAAAGTTATAAGCAAAGTTTTTTAAGTGTGCCAATAACCTCAACAAACCAACTCTATTTTCTCGTCACATGCCATGGAAAAATACCCTCAAAATATATTCCTGGGAAAGGATAATAAATCTTTGCCCATTTTAAATTGCCTTTTTAGTAAAAAACATTTCAGTTTCGTACTTCTACTGCACTTCGTAACTATTAAAAGCTGAATGTGTACACGAAAACGTAAATAGTTGAAGTTCATAGAACACTGTATACAGATAAAGATATCCAACTTTTATGTTAATTCACTTTCACACACCGAAAATTGTCCAATGCGCATGCGCGAAGGGCGCAGATATAATTGCGTCGAGCCATTTGCTAGTCACAGAATTTCAGGCACTTTGCGCCGTCACTTTACCACTTGCACCTGCGTATTTGTATATTTAATATCAAAGCAACGCAGCGCAGGTGCAAATTTTGCTCTGCACCTCTCAAAAGCGATATTTCATCGGCCACCTGGGTAACATCTGGGTAAATGTTATCTCCTAGATATACGACAAACTGCGTCTTACGAACTCTAGGTAGGCCTGACTAAGGGATAAATTACTGGCTATTATATCGGGAGGTTGAAGCTCTGGATAAGGCATACACTGCAGTTAATTATGGCGACGAAAATATCATATGTTAATTTTTTAACCTTGTTTGTGATGTTTTGAAATTAGTTTGTGGCGTCAAAAGAATGTTTCGGTAGGTAATGTTTCTCGCAATTTCAAATTGTGTAGACTTCTCATACATGCAAAATTATGTAAGAAGTGAAGGATCATTTTGCGAGAAGAAAATTACCACGAAGTTTTAGAAACATATGCCGAAGTTGTGTTTTGAAGTGTGCTGAAAATAAAAAAAAAAATTCCTTAATATCTGGGTTTCAGACGACAGAATGGTAGAATGACATAATTCAGTGCTTTATTCATGAAAATCGGCATTTATATAATGCAAGTGAGATACATCAATGTGGTGTTTGCCAATTGTCTGTTGGCCTACACAATTTGTCGCAACAACGGCCGTACTGTATGTAATTTACGTAATTGCTTCCCGAATTCCACATAAGTTGTGTAACTCGTGTAATAAGGTAGTAGGCCTATATATGAGTAATGGCTTACATTTAGCGATTCATAATAAAATCGTCATACATGGCTTACTTATGTCTTGTGCATCCACATGACAGTCATACAAGGACATTACAATAAATTTGACTAGGCTGTGCCTACATAAATTCCAATTTCAATGTTAACCTAGGTAGGTGTGATATGTGTCGACAGCAAATATATATCAACAGTTAGTGATACTGAATTATTAGTCTCATGAAGGACTTTTAACTAAGTGTGTAGTCCTCCCATCTTATGAAATAAAGAGAATCCGAACAAAATCACCATTAAATAAGGCTCATGTAATGTGGTATGTGGAAATGAAACAAGTCAGTAAAACTGGATTTATTAAAATTATCCTAACCCTTAAACCAAGTTTTCTGGGTAAGTTTGAAAGAGACAGAGCAATTGTAGCAGTGGAGATGTGGTTATGCAGAGAGGTGCTGGACAGGGAATGTAAGCAGGATAAATTCATAATATTTAGAAGTGATAACTGATAGGGAAGAAAGGGTGTTGCAGTACAGATCTCCCAGGTCATTGCAAAATGCGAACAAATCACAAGCGAGTCGGTATACAAGTTCCGCAGAGTTTAGTTTGGGTTGTTGACATAGAAATAGTCAGCAGCAGCTGGAATCCCTCCGCTACTATGTAACACGACCATTTCCCGTTGCTCAGTCTCGAAATTATAAACTTTTCTCCAAAACAGGTGACTTAGAAAGGCTTGAAACGGAAAAACTTGAAAAGAATGGTCTGAATTTAAGTTTTATTGAACGTCGCACTTCGTGAATGTACATTTTCTTACACCACACAACTGCTTGCTTTCAGTAACCACTCTTACGAGGAAACGTCTCCTTAACAAAAACTGAAGCTGGTTACGACATAGAATTTAAGAAAGTCCCAGAAACCACATCGGTGCATCATTACATTACATTGTTTGGGGGGTTAAAAACCGCCCCGCACCCTACGGCCACGTACGCGAGAAAGAAAAATTTAGTAGAGTAGAATTTTATCCGAAAGCAATTTAACACATTATTAAAAATAGAGAGTTCCGGCCACGGGTGCCACTCGCGCATGTTACATTTTCACGCTTACTCACATTTCTATAGTATTTTGGGCCGCAGCCCCGCGGACGTCCGTCTTCTTCGGAGTCGCGACTTTTTCTCTTACCCGAAGATTGAGGCAGGCTTGCAGGAAAAAGTATCAAGGTCACGGTGCACTTCGCCGCGATTGGCTGGCTCCGAGCACGTGACACCGGTACTTCCCCTGTCTGTGTGCTACACCCAACACGACTAACAAGAAACCGGCCACAAAACATTACCATATATGGGCACAAAAACTGAAAACTCAAGGGCGAGCACACATCACCTAACCATAGCCAAATATGGGCATAAAAACTGGCACGGAGCGTAACAAGGACAAAGCTGTGCCTCCTCCACCTGGCCCTCTGGCCATAGCTATTATAATTATACCCTAACTTGAAATTAAATAATTATACAATAAAATATCACAAACTTTTCTCCATAAGAACAGTTACCTTCAGCTGTTATTGTTAAATAAAAATACAAAAAATGTAATTTAAAGCAAAATAAAATAATATATAAGTGGAACCCTGCAATGTTACAAGGGGAGGGGGGAATAATAGTGTATGTAAAGGATGGGTTAGAAGGTTTGGTGGAATGGAATACTAAGAAGAAGGAGTGCAGAAGTAAAAGGATAGGTAGGAATATCACAGTACTGGAGCATACACACCACCAGAACAAGGGTGGGATACAATTGAGGAAGGACAGAATAGAATAGGGGTGAGGCAAGGAACCTGAATATGCCAGGTGTACAGTGGATTGAGTCAGTAGAAGGGATGGGTAACATAATGCAGAGAATGACACCACAGTCAGTAAACAAAGGCTTGGTGCATGCAGTAGAGGAACCTACTAGACAAAACAAAAGGGGTAGGGGTCCGTACTAGATGTGGTGTTAGTTTTCCGGGGAATGCTATTGTTGGTGTGATAGTACTCAAAGGGATCAGTGACCAAAACGTTCCAGTAGTGGAGTAAGAGATTGGTGAAAAAAAGGCTGAGGAGGTTGTGGTGTGACTGTATAGGCAAGGAAATAAGCTGGGACAGAAATGTTCTGAAGGATAGGTTTGAGAAATAGTCTAAAGGGGTCTTGTAAAGTGAGTTTAAGAAGATAATATATTAAATATGGTAACATTTATACCATGGAAGAGGATTGTTGCTGAGTCGGAAACATAGCGTTATGATGGGTATACAAAGGGATGAAAAAGCGTGTGCAGGCAGATGCATGTGAAATAGAGGAACGATGGGATGGAAATAGCTACGGACGGGATGAGGCAGGTGTGTATACAGCTAGAAAGAAATGTTAGTCAGGGAAGGAATGATTACCTAGGAAATATTTAGGAGGAGGGTAGAGGGGGGAAATTGATTACTTTAAGAACATAACAGAAGGGACAGAGGAATGCAAGAGTTGAAAGGTGCAGATGGGCAAGCTACAATAACTGATAAGGAAAAGGCTGCAGGCCCAGTACTTAACAGTTTTTGAGGAGCAGGATGATTGTAGTTGGTACAATATAATATAGTCATTGTTTACTGTAATTAAAAATAATAATAATAATTTTTTGCCTCTTGTGTGTTAATATCCCAGTCATTGGGAGGATTGGGGGGAGGCCCAGCACCTACAGACCAGTGAAACTTACATCAAATACTGGGAATGTATTGGAGAGACTGATGGTCCAGTATGTAGTGCTGGTTATGAGCAAGAACTGTTGCAGGATTATCAACGTGGATTTAGGGAAGGACATTCATGAGAGACACAACTAGCTGGGCTTATAAAGGACTTGGTGCAAGCAGTTGCTGAGGGGAAGCAGGTGGGTTAACTGTAACCCCCTCTCCGTTCTCCTCCAGACTCACTGTATCTCCCTACTAATAGATTCCTCTGCCTCTATGTATATCCTTGTCCTGATGTCACCCAGTGCAGTCCACACTTCTTCACCCATTTACTACCCTTACTAGTTCCTCCACCCTTTTCCTATCCTTCAGTGTTTTGCAACCCAGGTCCCACATAACTGATGGCCTGAAATTAACCTTCATCGTGTCCAACCTGCCCCTGACTTTATCACTTAATCGTTAACCCATTTGACCGGCTATCTTTGTAACTTTTCTAGTTCCTTGCCTCCACTTCAAAGTGCTTGTCCCACTCTGCTGCATCTTACTGAAGAGCAGGCCAGACCATGGTGTTGTAGCCCTTCTCCTTCACCTCTCACAGTGCTCATGGTTCCCCTCAATATCCTGCTCAACATTCTCACCACTTTCCTACCCCTCGAGGCTACTTTCTGAACTTCACTTCATTATTCAAGGTCTTAATGTAACATTACTCCAAGTTACTTATACTCTGATGCTAAACCTATTTCCTGCCTTACCTATCTATAGAATAATATGTTTCTCGTAAACCATACAAGTTAAATTTTCCTCACTTTTTTCTTCTTTTTGTTCTTAACCGTCCGTAAACTTAGCCACACAACATCTTCTTGCAACTTATTCTCCTTTTCCTCTACTCAATAGAGCACACAATATTATTCTGCTGATAATTTCTATCATATATCAATAACCCCTATGGTGATCAATATAGCACCTAAAATGCTTCCCTGAGGCACCCCAAAGGAATCTACGCCCTCTTCCAATACAGTATTTCCTACTTTCATTCTCTGAGCCCTTCCCTTCAAGAAATATTCTATCCACCTTACCAACCCCTTGGCCTCTATCAAATCACCTACTTTCCTGTGATACTGAAAATTTGGGATGTTACTTGTTGAAGGAAATCAGAATGGTGGAAACATTTTCAAGACATACAAAGGAGTCAATGGAGAAGCAGGCTAGGGTAAGTTACGCTACCTCTAAAGTGTGTAGAGAATGACAGAATAACAACAATTAGATCCAGTGATAAGAAAAAACAGCAGGTTAGGCAGTCGGTGAAAGGGGTTGGAAAGTTTAAGAGGGGACTGGTAGGTGATTATAAGGAGAACATTACAGCTTGACAACTGATCAATTTCAAGTTGTTGGTGTTGTCGTTTATTGTATTATTATTAATATTGTTATTATAAACAAGGAAACTGATAAAATGATTATTTTGCAATACTCTCGACAGTTACTGAAACAGGTACTAACGAAACAGTTTCGCTATTTAAAATGCTAACATTTAAGTTATTTAGCTATTGTTTCGAAATAACATTTAAGTTTTAACACTAATCACAAAACATTCGTAATATGCGAAAGTAAATGCTTGTAAGCTTAACCTCAAATATTAAACTTAGCACTAGGGTGTTTTTATTTATTATTTCTATGTGACCGTCGGTCGTACATGTAATATCAAGAAAATAAATATTCACAGATCCAACAGACCAATCAGCAGCCACGACCAGGGTCATATAAGTTAGGTCTGGCAACTTCCTAATATTTTTGACTCGCTTACTGAAGCTCGCGGCGGCTTGCGAACTAACGGCGCTAGTAGTAGGTTGACCCAAAACAAATACATTTTTTCCATAAGAAAGCATGTAAACAATGTGCAGCGAGTGTTTTAAAAGTAAAATTTGGTGTGTTACAGTGTTTATATGACAATAATTCGCGTATGATAAACAAACTACAGTCAAATTTATGCACTACCAAGATATTCGTTTTCGAAAACGTCAAATAAATGTAACAAAGTGGCTAACTTTGAAGAGGTAGTCTGGAAGGCATGTCCGCAGTGAAAAGGAATTGAAGTTAAATAAAATTAGTGTTGTGTCGGCCTATTATTAACGTGATGATTTAATAACAAATTTCAATGGAATACATTTTTGTGTGGTGAAAGTTTTGGGTTATTTTAGCTATCTGAAACGTGTGTTCTGGAAATGGTTTCAGAGGCTGGAATGACCCCAATTTCCTTGATAATTGAACAACTTAGAGAGAATATGTGTAAGTAATTATGGAAATAAATCTTTGTCGTCTCTTACAAAAATTTGTTTAGCTCCGCATGAAGTTAATAAAACTCCCTTGTGAAAATA
>PNEQ01046008.1:0-20043 GCA_003012365.1 Medauroidea extradentata
GGGGTACATTATCTACTGCTGTGGAGGACCTATTAGTTGGTGCACAAGAAAACAGCCAATTGTAGCTCTCTCGACTGCGGAAGCCGAATACATAGCAGCTGCAGAGTGTACCAAGGAGCTGATGTACTTGAAAACTGTTACAGAAGAACTTCTGAGTGAAAAAATTGTGACAGAATTGTTTGTTGACAATCAGAGTGCTTTAAGTCTAATTAAAAATGGTGTAATTAATCGTAGATCCAAACATATTGATGTGAGATTTCATTTCATACATGAAAAGGTTGCTGAAGGGTTACTGAAGGTGAAGTACTGTCCTAGTGAAATACAGACTGCCGATATTTTCACAAAACCATTGTCTAATGTCAAATTCAGAAATCTTGTACAAAATGTAGTTTCCTAAACTGTTGTAGTTAAAATTGAGAATTAAGGGGGAGTGTTGGTACATGGGATGTATTTCTCAATTTAAATCAGTCTTATGGGTTATGTTTGTGATTTGTTTATATAACTTTATTTTCTAACAGTGTTTTGACTAGAGTAGTGGGAACAAAATGGCAGCCTAGTCTGTGAGTGTATGTAATAACTGGGTATTAAAACTATTGTGAAACCAGTAAAAACTGCATGTTGTTTGGTAACTTGTGTTTAAAATACTAAAAAAAAACAACAGTACATACTTTTATCCTATTGTTTGCTGAACTTTAAGTATGGCTCCTAACACTTCACATGTGGTTATCAGATTTTGCCATCACTGAACCCACTTTAAGTCAGTGGTACATTGTATGCTGGTGGCATGAACATCACCTGTACTGCTACACATGAAACAGTTGGTGTGGTAGAAACTGTACATAAACAATAGCAGACTGGTTGTAATGTAACAAATCTAATAATTATTGAGAGTAAAAGAAACAACACAGTGTTAATAAAATAAAGCAGGCTAATATGGGGGTCAGTTGTGAGCAACCTTGACATTTTTATTATTATACATTTATATCTAACGTCAACATCGGTTATAGTTTCTAAGATTTTGGAAGCCAATGTAGAAAAAACTTGAATAGAACAATCCTAGAGAAAAAATTTTTGCCATCTTTGTAAGCAAAAATTTTTCTAGATTGACACATTCACTATGCACAATCTCTCCCGCTGCTATCAGATGTACAAAATTGCAACGACATACATTTTCCCCATCATATTTCTCTCTTGAGAAAATGTTTTTGTTCATAAAGTTAGCAACATTTGTTGTCTAAGTGTGTTCTGTTCTGATAATTGCATAATTGTTTTGAGAAACTTGACATTTTTATTTAGTGCACCAATTTATGCACCACCCCTTCTTAAGGGCACGGTCTACCGCAATTTTCATCGCCATTTAAAAATTTTTTATTTGTACCAGATATTTTTTTCTTATTTTAGACATAAAATATGGCTGAATTTACTCTAATAAAATATTTTTCTCTCATAGTTTTCGTGTAATGGCTTGTTAAAGTCATATTTTGCATGTTTCCGTTTTAATGACTACACCAAAACCAACTGTTATAACAAACTCAAAAAAATCACAGTAGATAAAGACATTGCAGGCTACAATGTTATGCTCATAAAATTGAAGAATGAAAACTATTTGAAATTAAAAAAAATTTGCTGAAACTGAAAATAAAAATTTAATATATATTTTTTTAAATACAAATAATTTTTATTCTTTAATTTTATATGAGCATGTCACTGTACCTGCAATGTCTTTATCCACTGTGATTTTTTTTTTAGTTTGGTATATCAGTTGATATTAGTGTAGTCGTTAAAACGGAAACATGTAAAATATGACTTTTAACAAGCCATTATATGCGAAAACTATGAGAGATAAAAAAATTTCATAAGAGCCAAATTTAGTCACATTTTGTGTCTAAAATAAGAAAAAAATATCTGGTACAAATAAAAAATAAAATAATGATGATTAAAATTGTGGTAGACCACGCCCTTAACACAGAGATGAAAACAACTTACACTATCTGACAAACCTTTATATATGTATAACCCATTACATATAGTTCCATAGTAAGTTACACAACAATAATGAAACAAATTCACAATAATCATCCTAGCTGACCCTACTGTATTGGTGGTGCAGTAAAAAGTGAGTTGGAGTAGTTATTGGATTTTCACATCACATCCTGAAGGTTACAGAGTTCAGTTTTCCGGGGTTATTGTAATTCACTCCAGGTGATGATTCCTCAACACAGGCCCTGGTTGATTCCATTACCCTTTCCCCAAGTGTACCTCTACAGAGTATGTGAAGCTATCCAAGGACATGTAGAACCTCAAAATAAAAAAAATACTGTGTGATTGACATGCTAACAGCAAATGTCTGATCTAAACATTAACTTTTATAAACAAGAATTTTCATTGATACAAATATGTTTTTTTTTTTTTTGTGTAAGAAAATGTAATATTATGCTACAACTCACAAAATACCATATTTGTACAACAAACAAGATTAGTTTCAATTTTCCTGTGCCAACAACTTGAATGGAACCGTTTATTCATATGCAATCTTGTAACGGTAATGTTCAGCCAATTTCAAAATACAGCAGAAAAGAACATTCTTTAAATAAATGTAACTGTCAATTTTTTTTTTTAATTACCAACTCTCTTTTCACAGTATTTATACATTGTTATATCTTCTGTACCAAAAAGGATGCATAGAAAAGCCTAGGGTGTTTCGGCATTCTAAATGGTAAAATATTAGAGAAAAAACTGTCTAAACAAAACAGTTTTCTGTAAAATCATGAAAATATTTTTGTCGTATTACATAGGTAACATGAGACAAAGCAAATTAGTGCAGCTGTAAAACAGTTAACATATATTCAGAAGGTATCTGGGCTTGATTCCCAGTAAGGCCATTGGTTTTCCTACAACACTTGAGATATGCGCTGGGATAGAACTCTGGAAATTCCCGTCCCATTTCCTGTTCATCTAAGCCTGTCTCAAATGACCACATTGTCCATATTTTAAGCATTATCTACGTATTGTAATTACGAGTTAGTAATTTGTATTTATGACAAACTCTAATCCCAATGTCACTACACATGCATTAGGTAGTTTAAGACTTGCGCCAAATGTAGACATATGCACACAACTCGTATGGTAACAGTGAGCATGCTTCTGTCAATACTAATTGATGGGCGTTGGAACACTTTTGCAGCGGATTAGAAATACAGATTATTTTGCTTAGCTATTGTGTGTGTTCCCAGTGCATTGTTTATTTAAAACACATTTCAGAGGAGAGTTGTTGGTTACTTTTAAGGAACACACACATTAAAGACAAGTTTCAAGCTGTCCAACACAGCAACAGATAATTTTTCCACAAAGTTATCACATAATCTAGTACTCAAATTTATAAGACATTATCCAAGTATTCTAAAATAAACTCTTGCAGCAGATTGTTTTTAACTATGGCAGGGTCAGCACATGAAGTCCTACAGTTCTAGTACTGGGACAAACATTGCACAGTTAAAACCTTACATGTATGTGCAATGTCAGACCAGGCAAGGATGTCACTCCTTTGCTTCAGAACCTTGAATATGTTTAAAACAGCTCCAGGTAGGTGCATTTTACTTACATAAAATTATGCAAAGTAGTTTGACAGTTAACATCGAAAGGTGTGGAAAGGAGGAGGGAATACATAATCACACTCTAGTTTTTTTTTTTTTTGTTCTGCAAGTAGAGTCATGGGACCACAGAGAACATTCAGAGTAATGTTGTCAAGAGATTTTTCTTATTATTTTCAGTATGGTGTAGAAACTGCTGTTGTCAATTTTCAATAGTAAAATATACTAAATACAACAGCGGTAGAATATGTACAATTCTGCAAAAAAATAGCAAATATATTTTCACATTTCAATGAAACAAATATATGCAATTGGAACTTAATTCTTTTTTGCACACAATTTATATTACAACTTGATACTGTTCTTTCTTGTTATCGCACGTACCACATTCTGATCATAGTACAATATAAAATATTTTATTTCAAGTGTAAAAATGTTTATTAATATGCTATGCCCAGGCCTACATTGGTGTAGTAGGTTCTTTTTAACAGTGAAAGCATGACGCAACATTAAATTATTTAAGAGCTCTTGGTATACAATATCGAAAACTTGAAGGAATGACTTGACGGTAGGTATACATGTGATGTATTGCATTGCGGTTTCTAATGTGAAACTATTTCATTTGCTACGATGAGATTGGCAGGCTATTTTTCGAGTTTGTAGTGTTTCAGGTACTATAATGAACTAAATGTAGACATTCCCCTTAAAGAATCTAGTGTAAATATTTGAACTATGCAATTTACCAGACTATTACGGATTTATTTTCAAGTTGCTAACTAATAAAACACATGTGATTCTACTGAACACGTATTTCCATTTTCAATATCTGTTACGGAAATATAACGAAAATTATTAACGTAAAATCCAAAACTGTGTAAGCAGTTACTGAAAATTAAAGTTGCCCACTCAAACGAGACATGAAAACTTATCATTCTTGCAGTACAGAACAAGACATACCTACAAATCCGTACACGAAAGGAATGTTTTGACCATCTGTACAAAAAGTAAAAACGAGAAGATATGTTATTGCGCAAACAGCACGCATGAATAAACTCTTTTAAAACTATGCCCTATGCGGCAAAAATACGTTTGTACTACATAACATTGTACATATTCCAACAAAAACTTCGTTATTTATATATTCCACAACTAAAAATAGACAAATTTTAGAGTTTCAACGTAAAATTTAATTAAATTCGCCGAAATCGAGTAGTATGTACTGTAAACAACTCAGAGCACATAAACATAAACCAAAATAAATGTTTTGGCGCGAGATAATTCACTGCCACATGAAGGCAATTTCTGCATGTACAATCAATGATCCGACTGGCAGTGAGCCGTCCTACAGTGTTGCCAAGTAACATGCCCGTAAAATTAAAGTCAGCTGAAGTTGTTACGGGAAGTGCTTAGTGAATCGCAAATTAAGGTAAGCGGCGTTAAGCGATCCGTAACTTAAAGTTACTGGCCGTAACTAAGGAAACTTAGTGAATAGAACCCCGTGTAACATCAGGCTAAGGACTTCATCAGTTAAATGGGACGGGTATGATGTACAGTGAACCCTCGATAACTCGGACCTCGATGTCCCGGACTTCGGATAACTCGGACAGAATTTCAAAAAACAAAATTGATTTTAATTAAATTATTTTTTGGTCAAAAATCATAAGAAAATTTTGTCTGCCTCATTTAAATCCATTACGTTTTATTTAAAAACAGTATTAAGCTTTAAAAGCAATTGCTCATCGCTACGTACCCTTTAATAATCCCACCGTAAAATATCTGGCAAGTTCCGTGTGGTTAAATGTTGCTAGCGAGGCGCGCGAGTAGAGACGCAACTCAGCAGGCGCGCGAGCGGAGATGCAACTCAGCAGGCAGGCCTCCCTTCTTTATCTTTCCTCCCTCTTCATGGCCCGAGCCAGACACGTACGTGCGTCATAAATAAACAGTTCAGTATGATGCTGGTGAATTGGACGGTAACTACAGGTCACAATGGCACCTAAAGGGAAATTTATATTGTTCTGGTATGTGCGATAAATTCAAGATTGCAAAACAATTTGTTCCGGACATTAATAAAAAAAATTAAAAGCTATTGGTTTGCATTGCAATGTAGGCAAGGTGGTGAGAGGGTTTTACGGCCCTTTGATGTCGTCTTACAAGCTGATGAGGATGAAGTGAGGTGAAAAAACAACACAACCTCCATGCCTGAGCAAGGATTCGAACCCAGGGCTTCTCGCACAGTAAACTGCCGCCTAACCCAGTATGCTAGAGGCCAGCGCGATATCGAAAAAAACAGGGCTTAATAAATTATAAATAAGGGGAGGGGGCAGAAAGAGGCTTTTGCCCCGGGTCTTACATTCTAGAGGGCCTCGCTTTTGAAAAAGTTAAATGGTTAAAATGAATGGGCTTTTTTTGAGTTCCCGTTAATGTTGATGGTATCTGTGAAATTTATTTTAAGTGTAAAGAGTGTGTAAAGACGTCACTGATCTATGACAACGCAGCCAAGGTAAGATAGTATGAAGGGAGGCCTACAAGCGCACATTATCACTTCAACCACCGTCGTAGACTTCAACTAAACAAAAAAAAGGATGAAATGTAGACTGAGATTTACGTTACTCCGGCCTCGTATTCTAACAAAGAGGACCTGGAAAATAAACAATTTCTCGTAGGAAACTAGCAGCTGGCTGCAGAAACTGTGACATGCTGATGTAGAGCAATTTTTCACGTAAACATCTCGTGAGTTGCATGTGGTCACGTGCTGTGTTTTTATTGCTGTTGAGACTGTACTGGTTGACCTTGACTACTTCCGCTCGCGCTCTACCACCCTAACTTATCTCACACACACGCGCACGCACAGACTGTCGTCAGTCAGACGAGAGAAGGGGGTGATAACTTTTACGTGGTCGAAGGGTACCTTGGTGCCAGCTTAGCACAGATAAAAAAAGATCAGCCAGAAGTAGCATAAAAAATAAATAAAAAAGTTTGCCGGCCCAGCTTGTTTGACATTCTTTCTTTTATAGTTCTCCCGTTACAGTGATAATTTCCCCACTACCCCCTCCTGTAAATTGATAAGTACAAAGCAGTATATATTGCCGCTTCTTTGGCTTGTAGAAATGATAGCGTACTGGTTTCCTCACGTTTCTTGTGATTGACTGATTCCCTCTCCATCCGGACGCCCCACGATAACACGGACAAATAGTAACTCAGACAGCCTCTCCCCCCTTTTAGATGGGGTTATCGAGGGTTCACTGTATTAGGGTGTTTATGTGCGAGTTGGTACTATGTATGTTCTGTGTACTATGGATAAAGTTGGCACCCTGGGGGCCGATTAAATATCACCACCTGCGTTTTGCACCGACGCAGCGCAACGCAAGGAAATCTGCTCTGCACCTGCACCTCGAGTCGTAGTTGGAATTAATTATGCTCGAAAACGCAAGATGCAAGGGGCGGAGCCTATTTTGGCTCGGCGCAACTGCCTCCCCTCTCCTACTTACACAAGCCAATCAGAAAATTTGTAACTTCATTCTCACTGCCACTTGAACGGCAAAAGTTGTCTGCACACCCGCGTTCTTACATGCAGATATAGCTTCCATGTAGCAGTGAACATTTCTCGCGCTAAAAGTAATGTTTTGGTTAAATTTTTCGTAATCTCAAATTTTGTAGCCTTCTCGTGATTAAACAAGGATGTAAGAAGTATAGGTTCATATCAAACTATGAAGGAAAATTGTTACAAAGTTTTCATTACAAGTGTATATGTCGTAGTTGTGTTTTGAAGTGTGAAAGTAAATTTCCATAATTTCGTGGTTCATTCTTTCAGTGTAGTGGATGCGTGTGTTCATTTTTGTGCTTGTAAATAATTAAGTGCTTTATTTATGGAGAGCAGCATTTTTGTAACACAATTGAACACGTCAGAGTGGTTTTCGTCTGTAACCAGATTTTACATACCTTATGTTGCTAACGGAAAATAAAGTGCCTAAAGTGATAAGACGTGTGACGCGGTTAGAGCAAAAACTATGTATACATTTTATATTTGTACTGATATTAATTTGAGTGGCCTAGTTTCGAAATTCACGTAAGTTATTTTAACTTGTGTGGCATGGTATTTGTGAGTGTAGGCCTACAACCTAATGGGCTATTCATGTGGCATTCGTCTTTCAGTGAGTCGTAAAACGTGATGCGTTGATTAATTCTAATGTGTAGTGAATACGAGTGGCGTTCGTACAACTATACTGCAATACATTGAATTAGTTCTAGGTTATTGTAAGTTCAATGTTCACCGAGATAGGGTGTGATGTGTGTAGACAGAAAGTCTCACGAAAGACTTAAAACTAAAATGATAGTCCTCCTGTTTTATGAAATAAAGAGAATCCCAACAGAATGACTATATTAAGCACGTATGTGGAAACAAGTCGGCAAGAAAGATGTGATGTTGAAACACCCCACCCAAGCAAGGAAAATAGAGAGGTAATGTCACTGTTCTAAGCAATTAGCCAAACAGGTACTTGCAAAACAATTTCGCTATTTATTTACAATATCATTTGCATAAAAGTTTTTAGCAAAATTTTTAACGGTTAACCTCGTCACAAACGCAACTCTATTTTCTCGTCGTGTGTGCCACGGAAAAATACCCTTAAAATATATTCCGGGGAAAGGATAAATCGTTGCCCATTTTTAATTGCTTCTTTAGTAAAAAAACATTTCAGTTTCGTACTTATTCTATACTTCGTAACTATTAAAAACTGAAATCGTTAAATGTGTACTCGAAAACGTATATATAATTATAGTTCACAGAACACTGGATACAGATAATGATATCCAACTTTTATGTTAATTCACTTTCACAATCCCGAAAATTGTACAATGCTCATGCGCGAAGGGCACAGATATAGTTGCGTCGAGCCATTTGCTAGTCGCAGATTTTCAGGCACTTTGCACCATCATGTGACCACTTGCACCTGCGTATTTGTATATTTAATACCAAAGCAACGCATCGCAAGTGCAAATTTTGCGCTGCACCTCTCAAAAGCGATATTTAATCGCCCCCCTGGAAGTGCATTGTATGCTAGCATGTTTTCTGTGTAATGAACTTGATTTGGTATCATCACAGTGATGTTTCTTCTTTGTGTAATGTTTGTTAGGATTTTAAGATAATTGAATCATGCAATTGGTTAATAAATGTAACAGTAGTGTAGTTCTACTCAATGGCAAGGTACGTTATGTAAGAAAAACAGCACTTTAAACGGAATTTCTTTCTCTGCTCAATATGTTTTTACCATAAGAATGAACAACAGTTAAGAAATTCAGACCGAGCCGACGAGGCCCAGAAAACTCCGCAAAGAGTTCCACATTCAGAGTGCACCACTGTAGCTGTTGTCAATATGATTACTGGCACTGTTGTGTCTGGGGGAAGAGTATACCTGCTTATGCCCACTTGGGGTTCAATCTAAAGGGTGGAGGAGAAGGAGGGAGAGGATGTTGAGCTTGCTGGTACCCTGCGACATCACTTGCTCTCATATAAACTTGCTACAAGTATACGCGAGGAAAAACATGCTCCATGATAATCTGAAGAGGTTTTCGAATAAAATCTCAATCAATATTTGGACAAATTTATTTTTCTCGATAGTAATATTCTGCACTACATACAAATTTACTGTAATATGGGTTTAAAACAGATTTGTAATTGTTTTCTGGGAAAATGGAATGCTGGAGTTGTGTTCAGTTTGCGTTTAAAAACCTCAATTCACAGTTTAAAAAGTTAATAGGCCTATATGATTTTGCATGAGGAATGCTGTGAATATTTACAAGAAGAAAAACAATGCTAACAATAATAAAAATAATATATTTAGAGGGGAGTTATGTACTGTATATTTTTAAAATATTGTTCTCTCAATATATTATTTCCTATTTTAAATATTTTAAGAAAAACTAGTTTTCATCATACTTTCAGCCAAAAGTGTGCTTAAAAAATTTCCAATCCGTAATAACAGTATTCCAATACGTTTGTAACTCCTGAACATTTTTATATCGTTACCTATATTCACGAACCGTACGTCTACAGCAACTTACTTGCTAACCATCATATATATCACTGCTTTCACTTGTTTGTGTCCCTGACCACATTCTTCAAGCTTACCAACCTCTGCCTGTGTTATATCTAGTAACATACACTACAATCTAAACACAAATTATACTCCATATTCCCTAAACAAACTCAACCTAGGTACTATACAGACTACTAAGCAGTCTTACTATTATCCCAGAGATATTTACAACTACTACAATTTCAGACTTCTTACCACTAACTTAAAATCTCCCTGTTTGATACCTTTTACGAGCATCTTGTCCTTTTATGAGCATCTTGTCACAAATTCAATTTCTCTGGGTGTTTGCGAACTAGGTCTGACCGCCTTAGCCCTTCTCTTTGCTGCTCCCCGAGCGGCAGTCCTCTAGATAATGAAATCTGATACCTGGGAGAGATTCCTCTAAAAGGCGAGCTCTGTGTGCTGCTCCCCAGTTCTGCTGCCTTTCCCAAGCATTCTGGTTGTGAGTGCTGTATAAGAAAGCCATACCTTGTGCCTTAGTCCAATGACAACCCTTCTTCCTTGCCTGCTACTTGAGGATGTTTGTTCTCGGGCAAACCTGGCTCCCTAAGCTGATCAGTGTGAACCACCCTCCGCAGTGTCTCATTATCTCTCCAGATCACAAGATATTTTAGTGGGCTGAGACACCTACTATCCTCCCTAGGTACCATTTTCTTAATTTACTACCCCTTCCCAGCACCCACACCTTTTCTCCTCTTTTGAGTTCCGCCCTCCACTGGTTCTTGACCTAGCTGGTGTGGTTGTGTCCCTTGGGTTTAACATAGTAAGGCGGGTTCTGGGGGAGTGTCGGAATACTATTTTCGCTGGCTTTTGCCCTGTGACACAACATTGTGTGTTCCAGTATGCGAATAGACAGTTTTGAATCCAATGTTGCATATCAGAGCTGTTATAGTGGTGGACTTGATCTAGGACTTGCTTCCTAAGTATTTGCTTTATTAGTCTGCACTGCCTTTTCTGCCAATCCATTAGATTGGGAGTGATAGGGAGGACTGGGAAGCAATTTTGTATGCCTGGTTTAAGTATGTCAAAATTGGGGGAAGGTGTAATATAAGGACAGTTTTGTTTTTCTAAGTTGGTACCAAAAGCAGGCAGACTTAAAGGCCGATTCACAATGAAGTTAACATGGATCTCCTTACGTTACCTTTACGTTAACTTCACAGAAAAATATACCGCGGATTTGACCGATATTTCAAATTGAAGTTAAGGAATTAAGTTGAGGTACAAGGCTACCAATTGTAGTCAAGTTTTCGACAAATTCACCAAGATTATTGTGTGTAATGCTGCTCACGTAAAATGTAAATTGTTTAGTTACAATTGTGGAATAACTATCTCCTAGTTACATTAACTAATATTCAAATGAGTCCACCTTCTGAACGTGTCCACAATATTATATTATTTGGTTACTTTTTGGCCCTGGTTCGATATTTCGTATGTTGGCAATGAAATACATTATTTTATCGGCCTCGAATGAAGTATTTTACAAATGCTGCAAGACTACTGACGATCATTGCAATATTTACATTTATCGATGTTATTTGAGTCCAAAATATTTACATATACAAGTGGAAACGTAAATTAATAACTAAAAAGATTCGCAAGTACCTGTTTCAGTTATGTGTTGAAAATGTGTTATAAATTACCTTCCTAGTTGTAACATTACACCTTTCTTACCAACTCGTTTTTTATTCTCACATTACACATGCTTTATTTAAGAGTTATTCTGTTGGGATTCCATTTATTTCATGAAATGGGAGGGCTAAACTTTCAGTTTAACGTCTTTCACGAGACTGTTAATTCACCTGTTTGATATTTTAACAATATGTTTGCTGTCTACACATATCACACCTACCTCAGTGAACAGCGAACTTGCAAACCATCTAGTTAAATTTATTGTAGGGTCCTTGAACGAATACTTTAGCAACACATTAGCTCTGAATTATTTATAAATACATGATAACGATTTACGACTCACTAAAGAACTATAGCCACACATGTATTAGGCAATGCACTCACAAATACAATGTCACACGAGTAACAAATATTACATGGAATTAAAAATATTATTTACTTAAAATTACAATAACGAACATTTTGCTTTCACCACACTTCAGAACACAATCAAGACAAATTTAATATTTTCATACACTCTTGTACATACTCGAGCGAGCAGCACACAATTTGAGGTTACGAGAAACGTCTGTAGTTTTGGCGCGATAAAATCTCGTAGGCAATAGCCAACAAAAGAACAACTACTCTTCTGATTGGCTGTTCTTAACTTTACCTTTACGTTACGTTGAAGTTGATTCAACTTCGACATTTTTAAGTTACCGTTGCGTCGCCGATAATTCAACGTGAAAACAGTGCAGCATGACCTATATCTCTACTCAGCTGTAATGTAAATGTAACGTAAGAAGCTCCATGTTAACTTCATTGTGAATCGGCCTTTAGCCTAAGACAAAATCCGTCTATAAATTTGTAAACACCATAGAACATAGAGATATAAGAATGTGAATTTTGCTAGTGTTTTCAGCTCTCGCCGTCCATAACACATCTCGCGCTTTAACAATGCTAAATAGCTAGAGTTTCCCGTAGTGTCCTTTACGATATTTGATGTAGCGAGATCAATTCTTGCCTGCCTCTCTAGGCTACCATTCCCAAACCCCTCCTGAATCTTCCAAAACTGTTACCATACCATTCTGTAAAATATTCCTCTCACCGACCTCACAAGCATAGGCTGTCTAACCAATTCGTTCTCTTCCACTCCACTTGAACCTTCTCTCTGGTGTTTACTCTCCCCCGTACCCTCCCTTAGCTAGGTGGCAATTTAACCCTCCCCAACCACCCTCTCTAGTCTAAAGTATGAACATCCTGACCAGACTTTCATTTCTTCTTCTGTCTTTTAGTGTACTCCATCCCATTTCCTTCAACATTACAGATGGCCTATATATCCCTTAATCCTCCCATTCATACCACTTCCTTCTTCACCTACTATTCACCCATCCCGTTACCCTCTTTGCACCTTTTTCCGTTCCCGCACCTCAAGTTCCATATATTAATCCTTCTCTTTAGCAACATATTCCAGTCTATACTGACGTGCTCTTCGTGAGGCCAAAGAGGTGTGGTGTCGTACTACATACCATGTGGGTTCAGGAACCCAAACACCTGAATGTGCCGGCTGCTCGCTGCTGCTGTGAGGGCGCAGGTCTACCGCCCGTGTGGCGATGTCCTCTCTGTGTCTTCCACGCCAGAGATGAATGGTGCGTTGGTCCTGTGAATGGCTGGTTGGGGGGACTAGCTCCCGAAGGACCAGGAAGTGACCGTGGCCAATAATACTCGCGGAATAAACTTCACTGCGATTTATTGTGAAACTGGTCCACACAAATGATTGTACTCTCGTATGTTAAGCGGTCCCACACACAAAGCCTGTGGTCGGCTGAAGCTGCACGGCGCGCACTCGTGTACACGACTATGAAAATTATTACGTGGATGCTTAAACCCCTGGGCGAAAAGAGCTTGCAGAGATGGGGGTGGTGCTACTCCTCGATGCACAAAAAAATGTATGTTACTGATCCACCGAAAAATAACTGACTATTGTAAACTAAAATGTTCGGCACAAAGGAGTTGAAGGCCGAGGAGCCGCGATGCGCGTGGCCACCTCCCTCTCGCACGGAACAAGACTAAATCATGATGGCGGTCACCCGCGCTAGCTAGCGGGGGTGCGCGCCAAAAATGACCTCATGACCGCTTTACATAAAAGTGTAAATAAACCAATACATCAAAACCCTTGAAAAATCACATGATACAATTCTGAACACTACAATACGTTAACATACTGGTTATTACTGAGATACATAAATTTGACACTTAGGGAAATTATTTATTACTGCCTCCCGCTCTGGTTAACTTGTTAAACTGTCTTTCTGAGTCCGAGTTGCATGAATGGGAAAAACAATCGTATTTCTGTACATGGCTCGCTTAGTATTGATACTGAAATTAAGTTAGTTTTAATTCGTTTGGCGCGCACTCCGTCGCTATTACGTCTGTTAGGTTGTCACTCTGGGCTGCACCCCGTGATTTAGAGTCGTGTAGCGGGATAATTAGCACTTCTTATTCTCACTCGTGGCATTGCACCGTGGTGGTTATGAACTTCGGGATGTATTTTATGTGTCCTGATATACTTGGATCTTTTGGATACACTCCCGCACTCCTGATTTTGGGACGGGTGCTCCAGCACTCTTGCGCTTGATACTGCCAAACGCGGTGATGCTTTGTGAAACGACTAATGCCTCGATTCACTGATATGCTAGGGTGTTGTGTGGTAGTTTTGTTTTGTTGGATTTTGCGTGTCTGAATAATTTTCTTTGTTTCATTATTCCCGCCACATGGTTGCATGAACCTACCCGCTCCCTTGACATCCCTGGTTCCGAGACTAGTCGAGGCGCGTTCCATAGTTTTCACGAGTGCTGATGGTGCTGATCGGTGTTGTTTTGGGCGTAGCGCCTGGCACGAACGGTCGCTAAGATCGTGGGCCGTCGGCACATAGAAACGCCCCCCACTGCAGAGACCGGTTCGTGTAGGCGGTCTCCTTAAGCGTAGCCTGTGTCGATGCCATTGTCCTTCTGCTACTGCCGCTGTTCTGTGCGTCGTTGGTCGCGTGGACGTCTCCACTTCAGGCTTGCCACGTGACCTTGTGAGTCGTGCGGACAGCAGATGCACGCAGGGCGGTCGTGGCGCTCGTTTGGAGCTGCGCGGCGGAGTTGTGCCCATGTCCCCTCCGTCGTCTTCACTGTCTAGTGGCGTCGGTGTTGCTGGAGAGGGTTCTCTTTGTCGCCGCCACTGTGTCACGTGCTCGCTTTGTTCTGCTCGCGGTGGTGACGACACTCGTCCTCCTTCCCCCTCGTTACCTGTGCCTTCCTGACTTGAGTTCGTTTCCCATTCCATCGCGGTATCATCAGGTTCGTTTCGTTCCCCTGCTGTACCTTGTGCTCTGTCCTGGTTGCTCTCGTCGTCCCGCGGAGCGGGTTGGTTGTTATTGTCCGCTGGCGTAGGTTGTCCTTCTACAGTGTTATCTTGTACTGCTAGTTCTCCGTGCTTTCCCTCGGCAAGTTGTTCGTTGCTGTCCCTGTCTGCAGATTCTGGTTGCTGCAAGTCACTGTTATCGCTGTCAAGTGTTACGGGCTGTGACCCGTGCATGTCAATGCTCCGTGCATGTCGCAGGTCATCTCGATGTACTTTGCGTGTGCGTCGCGGCCCTGTCCTTACTACATAGGTGGATGTGCTTAAGATTTTTGTGACTATGTGTGGTCACTCTATTTCGGACCCAATCCTGCGCAGAAATTTTTTGTCGTGGAGGAAAGTAAGTGTTCCTTCACAAATACCTTCTGTCCCACTCTCAGTTGGCATGGTGGGCGCATCGTTACTGGGACCCACTTGGTCGCGTACTGCCTTTGGTTTTGTCGAGCTGTTCTGATGTAATTTTCCCTGCGTTCCTGGCGCTGTGTTCCGTCCCCCGGGGCTGTGTTCCCGTTAATCCGCGGGCAGCTGAACTCACCCGGTAGTGGTAGGTTACGGCCTTGTAGTAGTGCATCAGGAGTGTATCCCGTGGCCTCGTTCACCCTCCTTCGTATGGTGAATAAAGCTTGCGGCAGATGTTCCGCCCATTTGCTGTGATCTTTTCCCGCACGGAGGCGGAGTCGGAGTTGGATCTTAAGGTCCTGATTTCGCCGCTCCGTGGGGTTGGCTCTCGGGTGGTAAACTGGTGTCGTGTGTGCTGTCACTCCCCATTTTGTGCATAGGTCACGTCATTTCCGGCCGCTGAACTGTGTGCCATTATCTGAGAGGATAATCCTGGGGTAACCCCACCGGGGAAAGAACTTGTTCTCTAGCACTGTTGCAATATTACTAGCACATGCATTGTTTACCGCATAGGCCTCCGGCCATCTGGAAAAAAGGTCTGTGACTACCATGATGAAGCGTTTGCCACGTGACGTCCTGGGGTAGGGCCCCATTATGTCTAGCGCTACTGTGTCGAATTGCTCTGTTGGTTCTCTAGCCTGCTGCTGCTGGTTGCCATCTGTGCGCCTGGATTTAATGTGGTTACATGGTAAACAACTGGGTACATATTCCCTCGCGTCTCGAGCTATTCCAAGCAATGAAAATGTTGTTGGGTATTGTGTGTAGTCTGACGTGCGCCTGGGTGTCCTGCGTGTTGATTGGCATGCATAAAATGCAACACTTCTGCACGTTTCGAGGAAGGCACGTATGGTCTCCAGTTGTCACTTCCGGCGCTCCTGCACTTTTCTACTCTCCTGTCAACTACTCGCCATCTGTCCAATAACTGTTGGCCACACTGTTGTTTTCTGGCTTGTGCATCTGGCGCTGTCCGCTGGGCTTCTGCTACGTCACGGTATAGTTGGTCAATATTGATAGTGTCGAGCGTAATGTTGTTACACATGACCGTTGCGGTGTTGCTGTGTGACACAGGGGGTAACATCTCATCCCACTCCTCGTCATCTCACGCTATTATGTTTACATCAGGTGACCTTGAAAGTGCGTCCGTTAGTCTATTCTCTGTCCCTGGTACGTGTTCCACATGAAAATCAAATGATTGTAGGAGTAGTGACCATCGCGTAAGCTTGCTGCGTGCTTCCCGTGTACTGTGCAGCCAGACCAAGCACCTGTTGTCCGTTCGCAGCGTAAAACATTGGTATTCTAGGTACGGCCTGTATCGCTTGAATGCCCACACAACCGCCAAGCATTCTCTCTCATTTACATCGTCACGTTTTTCCACTGGGCCGAATTTTGCACTACTGTAATCCAGGATGTGTCTTTCTCCCCCCTCGCCTACCTGCAATAGTACGGCCCCTAGCCTTGTTCGCTCGCGTCTGTCTGGACATAAATGTGTCTGTTTGGGTTATATCGTGCTAGTGTCAGGCAATCCCTGAAACTGGTCTTGATGTTCTGAAAACTCTCCGCCGCTGCAGGTGTCCAACTGAATTTTACATTTGGTGACATCAATGTGGTGAGAGGTGCGGTAATTATTGCGAAATTCGAAATGTATTCACGTAACCAATTAATTAATCCAAAAAATTTTCGGACTTCTTTGCGTGTACGGGGTGCTTCATATTCGTCAATAATTCTCAACTGTTCTTGATTTGGTTTGTTGCCGTCTGCGTCTACTACGTGACCCAAGAAATGAATCTGTGATTTGCCGATATGACATTTGTTGTTTGCACACACTAGGCCATTGATTGCCAGTCACTCTAAGACCAGTGACAAATGTTGGATGTGTTCCTTCCATGTTTGTGACCACACAACTATGTCGTCTAAGTAGGCCACTACGCATTCTCCTATGAGTCCGTCGAGCACTCTGACCATCATTGCCTGGAAGGTTTATGGGGCACATTTAAATCCAAATGGCATCGCACAGAATTGATAGCGCGATCCATCTGGGGCGGCGAACGCGGTCTTGTGTCTATGTTTCTGTTTAACAGGCACCTGCCAATAGCCGCTCCTCAAGTCTAGCAACGTCAGGATCTTGGCATTACCCAGGATGATGAGGGCATTTTTGACATTAATATACGGCGGTGTTGCTGGTTTGGTGATTAAATTTAACGGTCTCAGATCGACACAGAACCTCCATGTACCGTCTTTTTTCGGGGCGAGTGTTATGGCAGAGTTATACCGGCTGTCAGATGGTTCAATTACTCCATCGGCTATCATCTCTGCTATTTGGTTTTGTTTTGTTGGATTTTGCGTGTCTGAATAATTTTCTTTGCTTCGTTATTCCGGCCACGTGGTTGCATGAACCTACCCGCTCCCATGACTTCCCTGGTTCCGGGACTAGTCGAGGCGCGTTCCGTAGTTTTCACGAGTGCTGATGGTGCTGATCGGTGTTGTTTTGGGCGTAGCGCCTGGCACGAACGGTCGCTAAGATCGTGGGCCGTCGCCACACGTCAATACCATACCATTTTACCAAGCAGTATGTATTTTCCTTCTCCTCCCAGTAATGAATTTCTTCACGATTCCTTAAATTTAATGTTTCCTAAATTTTGATTTGTGTTGATTGTAAACCAAAAAGTTCGGTACCTACCTTTTATCCTGTCTCATTGCAGCTACCCATAATGTAACAGTACAATTTATCTAAACTGCATAAATAAAGCCTATAGTAGCTGTAGTGTGCTTCTTATTAATTGCTGTAGTGTGTGCAGCCAAACACTGAGATAGGCATCACAATATGTTGTGGACTGCCGCAATTTAATACATATTTCATGTTGGCGAGGGTACGAATGTTCTCTAGTGATACATTAATCATTTGTAGTTGTAATGGACTCGACAAACAAATACCACAACGATCAATATCCCAAAATATTTTTCACGATTCTCGTATAACCTACATTGCAGCATGCATCAACTGAAAATGTTATGACTATCGATAAAATGGCCGACCAATTTCAAATAGGCATCACCTGAGAGCCTTGGAAATAGCTGCTTCCGCCCCTCTATGTTTACTATATATCTCGTTGGTACATAGTGTTTGGAAAGATGTATCTATTATGTTAAAATGCATAAGCAAGGTACGATTCAACCTCTAAACATTATTTAGTCTTTGCAAACTGCACGACGAATGCTTCTGTAACTATAAACAGACATTAAATAAACGTATATAATTAAATAGATACCTACTTTGGCCCTTATATCTTTAAAAAGACTCCTTGTCCTACCATTAGACAACTTCAACTTTTGAATTTCCACCAAAAAAATTGGTTTACTGACAACACTGACGCGTGAGTAAAATCGGTAATCTCAGTAAACGGATGTTGCCTCGCACAGGGTATTGTCATCAACTGACCATCAGTGACTCGAGGCATTGGTCGTTTCACAAAGCATCACCGCGTTTGGCAGTATCAAGCGCAAGAGTGCTGGAGCACACGTCCCAAAATCAGGAGTGCGGGAGTGTATCCAAAAGATCCAAGTATATCAGGACTAATAAAATACATCCCGAAGTTCATAACCACCACGGTGCAATGCCACGAGTGAGAATAAAAAGTGCTAATTATTCCGCTACACGACTCTAAATCACGGGGCGCAGCCCAGAGTGACAACCTAACAGACGTAATGGCGACGAAATGCGCGCCAAATGAATTAAAACTAATTTAATTTCAGTGTCAATACTTAGCGAGCCATGTACAGAAATATGATTGTTTTTCCCATTCATGCCAGCTCGGATTCAGAAAGATAGTTTAACAAGTTAACCAGAGTGGGAGGCAGTAATAAATAATTTCTCTAAGTGTCAAATTTATGTATCTCAGTAATAACCAGTATGTTAACGTATTGTAGTGATTGGCAGACACTAAAAATGTTATATGTCATATGGACGATATCTTTGTCTGGGGTGCAAATGAAAGAGAACTAAATGAAAACCTGGACCGAGTCTTAAAAAAAATTGAAGCAGTAGGGATTACATTGAATGACAAGTGCGTGTTTGGAAAAACGAGGGTTAAATTCCTTGGTCATGTGGTGTCTGATGAGGGAATTGAAGCTGATTCTGCTAAAATTGAGGCGATTTAGAAGATGCCACGGCCGCAATCCACCAAGGATATCAGAATAGTGTTAGGAATGGTAAACTATCTTGGGAAGTTTGCACCAGAATTGGCGTCCATTACAGAGCCGTTGCGTCAGCTATTAAAAAATGACAATGCGTTTATATGGGGACACCAACATGAAATGTCATTTAAGAGCATCAAGGAATTATTGTGTAGTCCACCAGTGTTACTGCACTACAATCCCAATAAAGATGTTTGCATCGGAGCAGATGCATCATCGTATGGACTGGGAGCAGTCTTGGAAAAACCAGACGAAAATGGTAACTGGAAGCGGTGGTTTATGCATCAAGAGCAATGTCATCAGCAGAAAAGAAACATGCACAAATTGAAAGAAAGCTTTAGCGATTACATGGGCATGTGAAAGATTTAATATGTACATTCTCGGCAAGAGTATACTACTCATAACGGACCATCAACCTCTAGTGTCCATTTTAGGCAAGAAGTGTGTGGATGAATTACCACCCAGGCTGCAGAGATATCGAATGAGGTTAATGAGGTACTCCTATCAGATACAGCATATTGCTGGTAAGAAATTTTATACACCAGATGCATTTTCACGTTTCCCGGTTGGGGCAGCAGAAGAAAAGGATGATCTTAACATTTCTGAGATTGAAGAATATGAATCCCAGTTCATGGCAGGGTTCCCAGCCTCAGACACAAGAATTCAAGAGGTACTACTAGCCCAAAAGACAGATACAACTTGCAAGGACCTAAAACAACTTGTACAGACAGGATGGCCTAAGAAACCAACTG
>PNEQ01046013.1:0-12354 GCA_003012365.1 Medauroidea extradentata
TTGTGCCCTACTATAACGAGCTGAACACCAGCCGTGCCTACTGGGAGTCCAACATCTGCAAGAGTGAGTGGTATGTTATCTGGTGAGGTCACTGGGTGGGCCTGTGCCCTACTATAACGAGCTGAACACAAGCCGTGCCTACTGGGAGTCCAACATCAGCAAGGGTGAGTGGTATGTTATCTGGTGAGGTCACTGGGTGGAATTGTGCCCTACTATAACGAGTTGAACACAAGCCGTGCCTACTGGGAGTTCAACATCTGCAAGGGTGAGTGGTATGTTATCTGGTGAGGTCACTGGGTGGGCCTGTGCCCTACTATAATGAGCTGAACACAAGCCGTGCCTACTGGGAGTCCAACATCAGCAAGGGTGAGTGGTATGTTATCTGGTGAGGTCGCTGGGTGGACCTGTGCCCTACTATAACGAGCTGAACACCAGCCGTGCCTACTGGGAGTCCAACATCAGCCAGGGCGAGTGCTGCAGTACGCTGGGACACACGTGCTCCTGCAGAACATGTGTCCTTCTTGTTTTCCTGGACTTCGTTCTTACACGTTTTGCCTAACTGCTCAGCTTTATAATATGCTAACTACCATACATCATTATGTGTGTCCCTTTAGATTGTCAGGTTTGCCAAGAAAGTTAGACGTTTCCAGTTCTATATATCCTAAGAAGTCTGATAGGTATTGACATGATGAAATTGTCTGCCTGAACAGCAACACAGTGTATGATATCAAACTGTGAAGCCTTCAGCCTTCAGCTGGTATCCTGTTGTCGAGGTCATTGTTTGTCTCAATATTCAGTGTTGTTCGTAGATGTGTGTATGCAATAATGACCAGTTTATGATACAGAATAATGTTTCAGAACAGTTCCTAATAATCTGTGCTTGCAGCTATGTTACAATTTATATTGTTTTTACGATATACTAACCAGCAAAATATTTATTTATTTCAGAAAGTAAATTGGCCCCCATCTCTACATGAGTTTTCTTTTATTCTGCTGTCAAATATACTACAGTTCTGTAGCCAACACAATGACCATGCCTCAGGAAACTAGCTGTAGTACTTTGAGCTAGGTGCAGTTGCATTAGGTTCAATATACACTCCACACGGTTCTTGCTTCGTTACTGCAGCTGCCCTCGGGCACTACAGCCAAGGTCTAGTCTGATCTGTTGTGCAATCATGTCCACCTACTGCAGATATAGTCACTGTTATGGCTGCTAATGCATAATAAAACCTGATGTGAATGCCACCATGAAATTCTTCATAACTTTGATTATGCTAACAATGAATAGGTCATCCTGCTTCCCACATTTGCTACCGCCATACGTTCGTAGCAGCAAGCTCCTTATGGCAAACCCTCATTCGACGTATGACCGACGTGACGGTATACCACCAAGTTCCTCTACATCTATACGCCTTGTGCACTACTGTGCCTTTCTCAAGAAGTGCGTAAGCTCTACACAAATGAGGCAGGAGACCTTTCTCACTACTTAACTGCGGAGAAATTCACCAAGTATCAAGTACATCATTGAAGAATGCTCTATAATAATTTTAATGGTTGGACTTTAGAACTTGTTGATTGTGACTCTAAAGGCGATTGAGTACATTCAACGAACAGAGTAAGATGTTTGTTTGTAAACACTAAATTGTTTTTATTACATGTTACTGTTAAGTGTGTGACTATATTTCTGATTCCTTTAATGTGTATAGTAGTCATATAATATACTGTTACTAGTTTGAGACATAAACTTTATATGTGGGCAATTCCCATGAGTTCTTTTGGGATAGAGGTCTTATAATTAGAAATAAAAGAGTTAAATTAAGTACTGGATTTAATAACTCACAAAGCTACGAAATACACAAAACAGTAATCAACTATAGCTCTCACAACACAATTAGTTATGCACACAATTACTCCTGTGTCACATACACGTTAATTAACTCTGACAATTAAAATACAAAAATATCTACCCTCATTTAATTAAACACTACAAATTACAATAAAATCTAGTCATATTTCCAATTAACAGTCTTTCAAATAGTGACAGGGTACAACCTTAATAGTCCGCCGTGGTGATGAATCGTCGTGTGCTGCGCAGCACCCCGAGTGCACCGCTGTCTTCACTCTTGAGATCTTCGGTTCGACTCCCGTCGCGTACCTCCTTCTTCGTCCGTCAGCCCGCCACAAAAGTCCTCTTGGTTCGTCCAACACTGCTCCGAAGATTGCCGCCTGCCGCCTTACAGTAGACTCTGACGTCACCAAGATGTCTTCACCAGTCTATCTCCACAACCATAGCACCTTCCTCTAGCACGACCAATAGCGAACTCTCCTCAAATGTGCCGATTCTGCGCTTTTATACTAGGCCAGACAGTCGGGTTTTCCCCGCATTTCAGGGGTCTAAAATAGACATTACATCATGTTTCTGACATGATTTTAGCCACGTAGGCCGCCCTCGAAGGGTTAAAGCGCAGGTGGGACAGGTATCTATGACGTAGTTTCGGCGGGATTCCCACCACGAGACACCCGGGCTTTGAGTCATGGGCCAGCCCTCAAGGTGTTTCGACACAGGCCCCATCCAGCCCGCCCTCAGAAACACAGCATGCAACAATACTAATAAAACAAAACCTTATAATGGTGCTACCAAAAAGCCACATCAATAACTATACCCGAGTACATGCAGAATACAAACCTTAAATCTAGCAATTCAGAAAAAAAAAAGCATTAAATATGTGCCACAGTACACTTGCTCATATTTGATATTTAATAGAGTTTGGCATATCATTAAACACAGTGGGGCAAATGTACGCACAGTTAGTAAAAAATTTAGGCGAATGTGTTGAAATTTATTACAAAAGCAAACTTTCCTGGTTACGGTTTATCTCTTGTACTAAACGACACAACTACACGAACGCCATATTGCCACGGAACTACTACTCTAGACAATACAAATACAGGTGCATCTTAACTTAAAAACAATATACGTTGAGAGTTAAAAAAACAATGTTCAAAAATATTCTTTCAATTTACAACACCCACCCTTGAAAATTTTTTTTAAGCAATTAGTTGTTAACATTGCACACAAACAACTTTTATATGAATAAACCGATTTCCTTTAGCAAAGACATGTGCCTAGCTCTTGGTAATGGTTTTGTGAAGATGTCAGATACCATATCCTCACTGGCTAGGAACTCAACAGAGATATGATTGTTGCCTACATGATCTCTTAAAAAGTGATGTCTTATATCAGTATGTTTGCTTTTGGAGCTGGTCATGGGATTTTTAGTAAGTTGGATTGCTCCCTTGTTATCACAAAATATCTTTACACACTTATTTTCACACTCGGGATCTAGTTCCTTGAGGAGCTCCCTGATCCACAAGGCTTCTTGTGTGGTGAAGGAGAGGGCCATGTACTCTACTTCAGTGGTAGATAGGGCAACTGTGCATTGCCTCTTGCTGTACCATGAAATAGCAGCTCCTTGGGACTTGCAACATCCACTGACAGAATACCTACCATTTAGCTCATTTCCCCAGTCAGAGTCACTGAAACCTACTGGAAAACTATTGCCTTTCCTACAGAATTTTAACTTGAGTTCTACGGTTCCCTTCAAATACCTAAATACCCTTTTCACTGCCACCCAATGACATTTTTTCGGATTTTTGTTGTACCGACTCAAGACACCTACAGCAAATGAAATATCCGGCCTGCTTATCTGCGTTAGAAACAAAAGGCTACCTGTTGCCTCTTGATAAAATACACACTGAGGTAGGTCTTCACTGCTTTCTTCCATCTTCACTCCTGTCTCCATGAGGGTTGACACAGGCTTGCAGTCATGCATGTTGAACTTGTGAAGAATTCTTCGTAAATAGTCGGCTTGGTCAACAGTGATGCCTTCCTCTGTCTGCTTGATGTTCATCCCGAGACATTTTCTTGCTGGTCCAAGGTCTTTCATGTCAAAATTTTCGCAGAGTTTCTTTTTCACTTTAGCCTTTAAACCTTCGCTGTTTAATATTACAAGCAAATCGTCAACATACACAGCAACCAGAATTTTTTCCTTTGTAAGCAATCTTATGATACACACATGGATCTGCTTGTGATTGGGTGAAGCCCATTCTGTAACGGTGCTCGTCTATGTGGTTATTTATATATTATATATATTTTGGAGGTTATGAGTTCCTGTGGGCGGCGGCAGAATGTAGTGGGTCTGCTTCACGTCGTCTATGTCGCTGATGTAGTTGTTGTTGATTCGGGGATGTAACTCTCCTCCGTTGCTATTATGCAAGTAGTTAGCAGGCAGAAAAATGGCAAAACACAGCGAGCTGATGTAGAGGCGGTGCCTATTATATTGATGCCCGGATAGCAGTGAGGTTACTCGTAATATCAGCATTTTTTTACATTTTATTTAACCTTTCTTTTGACGCAGTTTAACAGACACAGACAATTAACATTGCGAGTGCTCGCCCAGAGTTAGTTGAGGTGACTTTTCTATCTACGGATTACGACTTGCCGCTTCCCTTCGTAGTAGTACTTGGTCCGGCACTTTATGTACCCTAATTCTGACTACGCGGTTATCAATACCTACTTCTGGTTACATTCCTAGAAATAAAAAGGCAGTATGCCAAAAAGAGAAACAAATAAAGACTGATTTCTTCTAACGAATCCGTCCTCTAGGCTTCACAGTACCTCTACCACATCTACCACGTCCTCTTCCTGCCGCCATGACGCCCCAACTAACAAAAACACTCAACCGGCCGTCTCACGGCGACTGTCCCCCAGCTACGATGGATCACAACTACTGACCGATTACAAACTCAGACAAAACTTAGCCGGCCATCTCCCGGCAACCGGTCACGAGCACAGATGAAACACAACTACTGACCGATTACAAACTCAGACAAAACTTAGCCGGCCATTTCCCGGCGACCGGTCACGAGCTCCGATGAAACACAACTAACTTTCCTGGGCGGACACTCGGACTTACTCGGCCGAGCGGTGGAGGGATACATCAGGATCCAACTTGCCTAAAAAGCTGGTTGATTGATGCTTATAACCTAAAAATTGTACGTAACATAGATACTGATAAATTTACAAAGCATTTTATTTCATAATACCAGCTAAATATTTATTAGTTTATTAATTGGGGGTGTGCAGCGTCATCAATCCGTCGCGGATCACCACCTTCACGGAGTTTTGCGCCAGACACTACCACCCACGTCGATCGAGAAACGCCCGGCAGAGCTCATCGCATTCCTGCACGTCCCTGTACGTGCCTCCAAGCGAGTGAACTCTGACCTGCCTACCAGATAAATCCATCCAAGCACAGGCTAGCTCAGAGCTTATTTGAAATTTTAAAAGCCAGCACTTCTCTGTACATGCTTCCAAGCAAGAGAACTATGACTAGCCTGCCACATAAATCTCATTCCAGGAGAAGCAAGCTCAGAGGCTACTTGAGATTGCAAAAATCCAAACATAGCAAAATATAAGACAAGTTTACTTAGAAAAGTTGCTTGAAATTAAATTAGCTTTAAAATGAGTCCAAACACGACATAAATGCGATAAAATTGACATGTAAAATTAAATACTTTTCTCTTGCTTTAAAGTTAAATTTTAAATATACTTTTAATGTTAATTTCTCTATTAGCATCCCCAATTAATATGTTGGATCCCGCCGTATACGTCCTTATACCTGGTTAAGTTGGCCTACTTAATTTGTTACAACAACAAAGAGAGAAAAAAAAACATTAATTAAGACAAAAAAATTGAAATTACTGTATGATAAAGAGGCCAAGTAAGTGCTACGTGCCAGTGCACGTCACAACCCCCTTATTAAGAACATCTCAAAGCTTCCTGTTCCAGCATCTACCGCCTTGCTTTAGGCCGTATACTGCCTTTTTTAACAACCACAGCTTATTTTCTTCACCTGGTTTGAACAGTTCTTTTGGAGGTTTCATATATATTGTTTCGTCCAAATCTCCATACAAATATGCAGCTGTAACATCCATGTGATCAACTTTCAAATTTTCCTTTGCTGCAAGAGACAACAGATATCTGACAGTGGAGTACCTTACTACTGGTGAGTATGTTTCTTGGTAATCTATCCCAGCTGTCTGAGAGCAACCTCTTATCACAAGTCTTGCTTTGTACTTCAGTCGTCCTGTTTCTTCTTCTTTCGTCTTGAAAACCCACTTAGCAGTTAGGGCTTTTACCTCTTTTGGACACTCCACTAGTTCGTATGTATTGTTCTTTACTAAGGAGTTATGATCTTCTTCCACTCACTGGCTTGCGGACCACCTAATGCTTCTTCAGGTGACTGAGGTTCGCTGTCACAACTGCTCTGAGTGTTATTTTCTGAACTGTGTAAATAGATAAACTCTTCTTGTTTGTTAGGTTTCGGAGTGCGGGTTGAGCGTCTCGGCGTACTGGTATCCTCTTGGTACGGCTGGAGTCTCTCTTGTGTTGGTGAGAAACCACGAAAGTCTTCGTCCCCTTCTTCTTCTGATTCTTGATCTCTGCTGCTAGCTTCAGTTGACGAGGTATCGTGCAAGGGTTCCATCGCCTTCGAGGGTGCACTTCCATTTCTGTCTTGTGTCGTTTCTTTTTCAAAGAATATGACATCCCTGCTGTAAACAATCTTCTTTGTCTTGGGATTCACCAGTCTGTAATCCTTCTTGTTCATGCCATAACCCACAAAAATCATCTCAGATTCTGCATCCCATTTCTTTCTAATCTCTTTCGGTACATGAACCATTGCCTTGCATCCAAAAATTCTTAAATGGGATAGGTCTGGTTTTGTGCCATACCACAGCTCAAATGGGGTAATGTCACCTACTGCTCTTGATGGGGTGCGGTTGATCAAATATGTAGCTGTTGATACAGCTTCTGCCCAGAATGTTTTTGGAAGGTTAGCATCTATCAACATGGTATGTGCCTTTTCAACTGTTGTGCGATTTTCTCTTTCAGCGCGTCCATTTTGGGCAGGAGTGTACCTCATTGTTTCTTGGTGTCTGATTCCAGACCTTTTTATGGGGGATTTCAGTGCAAAATTTGTATATTCCGTCCCGTTGTCAGTGCGTAGGATCTTTATTTTGTGGCAACTTTGATTTTCAATCATGCTTTGGAACTCTGAGAACACTTCAGACACTTCACTCTTTTCCTTTAGGAAGTAGACAAAGCAAAATCTCGAGAAGTCATCGACAAAATTGATGAAATACCTGCTCCCATCCATAGAGGTCTGTTCCATAGGGCCACAAAGGTCAGAGTGCACCAGTTCTAGAGGTTTTGTTGCACGACTTAGGGAAGGCTTGAATGGTTTTCTTGCATGTTTCCCTTTAACACACATTTCACAAGGGTCTGCACATGTTAACGAACCACTTATGCCTGTTGAAACTGTTTTCATTAAATTCATCCCTCTTCTGTTCAGGTGTCCTAGACGCTGATGCCACAGGGAACTGTTAGAAGATGATAAGTAACATTTTTGTGGTGGCATATCTAATTTATAAATTCCCTTGTCAACTGACATGGTCGCAATATTTTTGCCATCTGGGCCAAAAATCTTACCTCCAAACTTGTTAAATGTAACCTTATTACCCACATCTACCAGTTTGCTTACAGATAACAGGTTCACTGACACATCTGAAACATACACTGTATCACTAACTGTAACTGATGTACTCTCTTTTCTTTCTGAATTGTAGACTTCAGTGTTGACACTCTCAACGAGCGTACCTTTTAGGCTCAAGTTGTTTGCAGCTATGATTTCAGTGTCGCTAGGAAGAGGATTCTTCAGCTGCTTATCACTATTTGTTATGTGTGTGGAAGCACATGAGTCAACATACCAGTTTCCCTGGAGTAAACATTCAGAAGCTGCAAACACACGATCACCAGAGCCGCCTGAGCCAGAATGACTTTGCTTCTTATTTCCAAATTGATGTGCCCCCGTCTTCATCTTCTGACGGCAATTTCTTGCAAAATGCCCAGTTTTGTTGCAGTTGTAGCACACTAACTGTTTTTGTTGCACTCCCTTATGATGAGATCCTTTCTTCCTACTTGCAAATAAGGCAGAATCACTGTCTGAAGACCTGAATGAATCTTCTTGGCCACCCTTAATATCCTGCAGCAGTTTGACTTTAATAGCATCAGCTGTGATGCTTATGCCGGAGCTCTCAATGCCCATTATCATGGGTCGGTATTCACTCGGTAATCCCGCAAGTAATAGTGTTCCTATCCACTCGTCCTTAACCTCAAAACCGATTTCATTTAGTTAGTGAGCAGTAGAAATAATCTTGTCCACGTACTCATCCACACCTTTACAGTTTTCTAATTGTGTAGTCACTAAAGTCCTCAGTAGGCCTACTCTTCTGGTAAGTCCCGAGTCCTCGAAAGCCCTTTCTAGTTGTTGCCATGCTTCCTTTGCTGTTTTCGCAGTTTTAACATGCGAGAAATTTATTGGGTCAATGCACAATATTATTTTTGACAATGCTTTCTCATTTTTTCGCTTGTCTTCCTTGTCGGATTCTTCGCCTTGCACGACGCTCCACGAGTCGTCTAACTGCAAGAATGCTTTCATAGCAAACTTCCAGCTCTGATAGTTTTCCCTACCTACCAGTCTTTCAACCGGCCCTAAATTGGATGTAAGCATTTTCACAAACCTTTTTGTGGCAAAACAATATAATTTACAGCAACATAATTATATACAACTAGACAATGTGCATAAACATTTGGCCTAGTCACCACGCCAAATTTATATCGCGCAACATCACGGAATTCGCAACACTTTAAACGTAAAAACGTATTTCACCACGATACACGTACAGTTTGCCGTCCACTGGGCCCATAACCTGTTGAAATATATTACAAAAGCAAACTTTCCTGGTTACGTTTTATCTCTTGTACTAAACGACACAACTACACGAACGCCATATTGCCACGGAACTACTACTCTAGACAATACAAATACAGGTGCATCTTAACTTAAAAACAATATACGTTGAGAGTTAAAAAAACAATGTTCAAAAATATTCTTTCAATTTACAACAAAATGGCACAATTATAAAGACAACATTTACATCTGATGGTAAATTTATCACCGAGGTACAGTATTTGCTTTCATTTTTGGATTTAAAACAAACCAAATATGTTATTATGTAGTGAGTTCAGTCATTTGTATCTGGTTTCATGTAATACCAACATATATGTATTCCTTCTTTCTCATTGGTCTGTACTTCAGTATAGTCAAGCTTGTGACTGCAATAGCCCATTCCACTCCCATGTCCTGTCCATGTGTAAATTACTGTAGTGTGTATCTGTCCGTAATGATCTCACTGTCGACAAGATGTAAAGCACACTTAACACAAAATGTAACTTATTGTTTGGATGTGTCAGTGTTGTCAGCTTGTCAGCAGGATGGGCGTTGAATGGTTGCAGGCATCACAGGGGGACTGAAGCTTGGTGTAGAACCAATCCTAAAGGCACGCGACATGGCAGACAAGAGTGTCGAACATCTGGGTGTGATGGCCTACGCTGCCAACTTCCAGTGGATCCAGCCACGAGAGCGGCCTGGCGACCGGCTTACAGTCACATGTGACCTGCACACCACTGTTGTTAACAAGACGGTCAGTCTGCCCCTGATACCTTGACAGCTATTGTCGGAAGTGGCAGAGTTAACCCCCTTTCAAAACATAACAGATTCACCACAACTATTGTCTAACAACTGTCACATGCTCATGTGCTTTGACCTTTTCTTCAAAATTGTGACATCAGTGAGGGTCAGACAACCTACGAGCCTGATCTAACCCATACACATGCATAGTGGCAAATAGACACATTAGAGCACACATCAATGTGTACTGTTCCTATAGAGAAAAATGTCAGATAAACAAAAGATCAAAATATCTAATAACAAATTGTCGATACTGATAATGCATAACAAGTTACTCTGACATATACCTTACTTCTTTCTTTTTTATTTTTACAAAAAAAAATAAAATGATTAATAGGAATACACAGATAATACATAGATCCAAATGGTTATATGGTTATAGTCTCTGTTAAATGCAAAATATTCTTTAAAGAGTTGCAACAAATACAAAGCTCTATCCTTTAAACTAGGCGATAGTCCTTCATTGCAATTTTTCTCTAGTTTATAAGAAACCACTGATTAAAGCGGTCAACCATGCCGAGTAATATAAATTAAAAAAAAAAGAAGTTTTCTGCCGGAATAAATAATAAATTCATCATCCAAACTTACAGTTTTGATGTAGACATGGCCACGTCACTCCTACTTCCTGAATGCTTCCTACTTCTGCCAACGTCCACATCCCCATAGTCAGACAAGGCAGGTTTCCTCATCCCTATGCCCAGTATGATTAAAACGAGTTGTCGAACATCAATCCTCTTTGTGTAGTGGGAAGTTCCCCACACCTCGTACAGCATGCATATCTGCATCCTTGCGCGCAGCAGAACTTTGGGCTCCAGTAGTTTCATACGAAAGCGAGCAGCGGTGATCCATGTAACTCCGAGGCTAGCACAAGAATGCCTTCTTCAGCCCGGCCAGACCAACTGGTGAACACTTCCCCCACCTCCTCGCTACCATCCAAGCGACTAAACAACATACTGTCTCGAGTTGCGTCATCAACTGGCACTATACAGGATATGTGCCTAATCTTAACAAAAAAATTCATACAAATTATAAATTTGTAAATAACAGAACCAAGCTAATATAATAATACGTTTTAGGTATTTGGTGCCGAGTATTAAACAATTTGCAACAAAATATCAATAAATATCCAAAATACAGCCCAAGCATAAGAAAATATATATAAAAAAAATACAAAAAATTGTAAAATCGCTCAGAAAGTTCTTAAACTCAAAACATGTGACAAAAAAATTGTCACAAATCATAGACATTCCTTAATAGTTTCATACAATAAATCAAATATAATTTTCTCATTTGTGTTTTAGAGTTTTGGTAGGCAACTTGTGTATTTAGAGGGGAAACCCCATTAAGGAAGAGAGGAGGAAGGGGTTGGTAAAACCCTGTAGTGAGGGACAATGCGAGCATTCACTTGAATTAATTATAGAAAAGTAGGCAATCATGAGGAGTGAAATGAGAATGAAAACTGCATTCTTGTCCAGTTTTTTTTGTTACCCTTACGCTGACTCAGCTGACACTAATTTGACATGTGTAAGGAATGCAAAAATGTTGTTATAAGTTTTCACAGTGGAAGCCTTAAACTTCATTAAAACACTGTGATGCATAGTTAGAGCAAAGTAGTAGCACTTGTGTAGTTTAGTGTACTAGAGTAGTTCAGCTATGTTGGTTATGTACTGCAAGTAGGTAGGCACAGACAGACGAGTGTCTAGTGTGACATTAGTGTTGTGGTGATGTAGGCACACTTCAAGCTAGACTTCTTGTCCAAGGACGTCGACCCCAAGGAAGTACACGCGGAGGTGGTGGGTCCGTCAGGCAAGGTGGACTGTCGTCTATCACTGTCCAGTACGGGAGGCAAAGGCACATTCATCCCTACTGAGGTCGGCATGCACCAGGTGAGCTGCTCGTTACATCAGCCATTGGTATGATCTCATTACCTACGTACATTATCTTGAACTTGGGCACTGCAGAAATAAATGTGTTGTAAGGAAAGCTATGCCTTTTGAAAAGTGTTAAAAATTGTATAAATCCATGATTTTTTTTATTCAACATGTAAAAAAATATTGAAAATATATAGGTTATTTTAAAAATGGCCAGATAACGAAGGATGTGCGATGAGGAACTCTGGTCTGAGTTTACTGAGTGTAACATTTCAAAAGGACTAGTGTTCTGATGGTTGATGTCCCACCCTCTAGCAGTGTGTTGTTTCAACTCTACAATTATTATTGAAGTCTTGCTATTTGTGGCTTTATGTGCACAACTTGTATATGTGATGATTGATTGTGGCGTGTGACTGCACACAAGGAGTGGGTGTGTATCACTAGCAGGATAGTCTCCGTCAGACTTGTAGATAGATGTAGGAGCTTCCCTGAGTTCATATCTTCCTGCTTCATCTTACTGCTCTACAACATGTCTGTAGCTACTGTGCTTGTCAGCATGGACTAGTTGTAGCGGTAGCCGGGCGCATACTGTGCTCTGATGTAGGAGCTTCCCTGAGTTCATATCTTCCTACTTCATCTTACTGCTCTACAACATGTCTGTAGCTATTGTGCTTGTCAGCATGGACTAGTTGTAGAGGTAGCCGGGCGCATACTGTGCTCTGATGTAGGAGCTTCCCTGAGTTCATATCTTCCTGCTTCATCTTACTGCTCTACAACATGTCTGTAGCTATTGTGCTTGTCAGCATGGACTAGTTGTAGAGGTAGCCGGG
>PNEQ01046014.1:0-16559 GCA_003012365.1 Medauroidea extradentata
GCAAACTGAAAGTGCTTCAATGAATCCAACAATACGCACAATTAATTTGTTATGTTTTTATGATCTTTAAGTTTTTCATTTTGTATATTTGTATATTGTCTGTTTGAGATTGAACTGTTATTTAAAGTATATTATACTGTGCTAATGTAAATGTTTTTTTAAATTATATATAAATATATCATATATATATATATATATATATATATATATATATATATATATATATATATATATATATATATTCATTTGGATTATTGCAACATCGAGCAATATGTATAGAATTTAGATATCATGCTGTATTATCGCTAATAGATCTAAAATTATTACTTTTTAATTTGCGCTCATATGTTATGTTAAACTTTGTAGACCAAAACCATTACCTTATACTGTCGAGGTTCTTATCTTCCTGCGCTCAAACCGCGTTGCAGCGTGTTGCGATTAGTCATATTTCAAACGTAGCCAACCTAGATAAGAACCTTAAAAAAATTTACTGTTTCAGCTGTAGATACTGAAAAACACTTTAATATTATTAGAATAAATATGTAACTATTTTTATTTAACATGTAATTAGTTAATTGTTAAGTAGAACTTACAAATGTTTTGCTTGCGTTGTCATCGAAAAGTTGAATATTTTTACTGCACTCACAACGCCAAGTTTGAAGAGTAAAGCTGGTAACTTGATAGATAATCTGTAACGACGGGTGTTATCTCTTTGGGCAGATGGGGTTTGAAATGTAAGGAGCTATATGACCTTCACGAGCTATCTTCCTCTCTATTCCTCCCACTTCTTTTGTCAACTCATCTGTATGTGGGGAGAAACAGAGGGGAAGGAATTCACACCCGTAGTTAGGAACACTGCCACCAGCCACAATCAAAACGAAATACGTCCGTTGACGCTGGGCATGAATTCCCACGGTTCCGCCCGGCGCCCTTAAAAGGCGGATTGAAATTTATTAACGTTTGAAGCCGCAGCGAGCCGCCTGGCGATTGGCTTCATTGCCTGTTATCACAAGCACGTGCTCTGTAGAGCAAGGCACGCCGCTGCGGTAGCAGTTACAAGGTCACGTATCCAACGCGGGAGGCGAGGAGGCCTCGGGTCTGTGTGTCATTTTGCGCGACTTTCGCAGAAATTGTCGCCTAGCTCGTATTACTACGATTTATGTGTCAATAAAAATATGACTATACTTTTATAGGAAATTCTTCAAGTTTTAATTTCTTTTTTACTTCAATGTCCGAAAGAATTTTTGGGCATGTCTCGAAAACTTACCTAACACTGGGACTGCACTTAAAAATTGTTAAGGCACCTTTGCCTCGTACAGAGTTACAAACAGGATCTACATGGTTAAAGGTCACAAAGTTTTGCAAGTTGACTTTGATATGTGTTTGTATGCAGGCTCTGCCTTCAACCATCTTCCATTTTACACGTCAGTAAATTTAGACAGCTCTTAGGGCACTTACACGATGTACTGCGCTGTTACAAAGTAAGGCTACATTTACTGTACCTACAGTGAAAGTGACATCTCAGCTGAGGTTCATTGGTATTTTAACGACCGGAAATTTTCGCGAGTAAATTCCAGCACTACCCAGATTATTTATAACACATTTACAATTCAGATTCGCTAATCATGGAGGGACAGTGAGGCCGCGGCGGCCGAGTGATCAGACCACTCGCCTCCCACCTAGACCCGGGTTCGGTCCCCGGATTTTCGAAAATGGGAATCCTGCCGGACAATGTCGCTGGCTGGCGGGTTTTCTCGGGGATCTCCGTTTCCCACGACCCTCTCCTTCCGGCGCTTCTCCATCACAGGGCCTCATTTCATGTTATACATTGGAATACGCAGATTGCCTACGGGCTATCATAATAAAATCTGCATTCGTAGTACGATACCCTGGCCCTTGGGTGTCATCCACATACAATAATTATATCTATTTTATGAAGGAACAGTTGTAATTAGAATTGAAGTATACTTGTACCGCTCAATATATTTACATCGACAGTTATGTTGCCGAATTTGATGTGATATCGCGTTGACGGTGATCGGAACATTATCAGGCATGGGCGTCTCTATGCATCCTAGTAGCGAAGTGGCCCGAGCGTCGATGTGGAGCAGACAGACCCTGCCGATAGCATCACATGCCCCTATGTCGCTCCGTATGTGGCAACGTGTATCCTCGTTTCAGATTGTCAGAGTAGGTAATAATACTGTCACAACGTATGCAGTGTAAGGAAGTCCGGTATACCAATGACTACATGCCCCATACTTACGTTTGGTATACGGGTGGGTCATAACATTGTTGGGTAGAATAGTTTCAGCCATTATTGTAGACTGGCTGAGGAATTGTATTGTTGAACAAGATGTTTTGCACGGAATACACCAGCATTATTAAGTTTATTAAAGACGGTTTCCCTTGCAGGGTAGATAATTCCTGTAGGAGCAACATAAATAGTAACCTGCGTATTTTAACGGAATTACGGTTCATACAACTCGACTTATTCACAAAGCAGAGAGTGGTGGGAATGTTTTGATCCTAGTGCACTTGACCGACATATATAGAATATTATCGCTTCTTCACGCAAGCTACTCAGCTGGCGTGCAGTACTTCACTATTATCCTTTCTCCTACGGCACTTTAAGCGGTGACCACATTATTTTATGTGTGGGCAGCATAGTTCAAAGTCTGACGTTTGTTTCTATAGTTCGGTTTTTCGAATCCGGTTGTTATATTTCCAGATACGGCAGCCTGGAAAAGCCGCTTTTGACAATTTTGAAGGATTCGAAAATGATGTTTCTAATAAACGATTGTAATTTTATAAACTATACTGACAAAGTTTGAAGTGTACGTTCATTTCGTAGATTTACAAATATAATGTGCGTTAAAAAATTTCCTAAGGAAAAAAAAACTAACCATAACTCGCTGCAACGCATTTGCAGCGCAGGTAGGGAGGCCCCTTAATGTTTATTCCACTTGGCTAGAAACATTAATGTTAAAAGTTTGTTACAGGGAAAATTTCTGTCGTTTGAGCGCTGGTATCGGTAATGGGTGCACACTGACCAATCACAGAGCTTTCCTGAATTTCAAGTTACATAAAGTTGATAATTTAAAACGCGATATTAGCTTATTTTTACTTAAAAATTAAGTTAAATGATATGTCATTTCCAAGCCAATTTAAATTAAATTTCTGGTCTCTTTAGCGACAGCAGTGAAACTAGCGGCAGAAATGTTTCTTGTGCCAAACTCTCCCATATGAAAACACATTTTCCTTCTAACTGTAGTATAATTAACGTTAGGGCCGTGTACTGACCTCCGCCGCTCTTGTAGCAGAGGTAGGGGAACCTCCAGACGTTGCCGAGGCCGACGCAGTAGCCCACACACGCGAGCACGAACTGCGCCTTGTTGGACCAGTGCTGACGTCGTGGTGGCCTGTAGTCGGTGTACTCGTCCAGAGGGTCGTAGTAGGTACTGCCGCTGCTGGCCGAGCTCAGCTCTACCTCCGTCTGCCTGCAACACGACAATGACACTGCGTCTCAGGACCGCACGTATGACACTTGAGCCACAGTGGCAGCTCGTGTGTTGTCGCCAGGCAGTTGTCGAGAACTGTACATGGATGTGCTCTGCTTGATACTACAGCCACTGACACGCTGGTACGCAGGTTCCGCTTATGAGAGTGAGAGTACGTCGCCATTTTGAATTACTATATTTTGTAACACAACTTTTCTTTTGGGTAACTTTATGGAACAGAACAGATTCCGTAGGAAAATAATTCTGGGCATCATACACCTTTCTTTGCCCTAAATATTTTTTGCAGATGTAATTTTGCAGTTAAAAAATTGTATTACTTTCTTAACTGCAATCAGATATATAACAACAATAACGGCAAACCGAGAAGTATGTCTAAGATTCTTTCAGTACTGTACGTATTCTACTCTGCAGTCAGGCTGAAGTTCCATAAATTTACCCAAAAGAAACGTTATGACTCAAAATGCAAAAATTCAAGATGGCAACGTAGTCTCACTCTTATTACCAACTGTTCACATAAGAATTAGTAGCCAGTAAATCATTCAAGGTGTTTTGAAAACCGCGTGTTTGTCACTATAGTGTGCAGTTTTATTTGCAGCCCTTTCTGGCAACAACCCACGATCCACCATTGTGAGCCTATGATTCCTCATATCTACAGCAAGCATCTAAAATAATTATATTTTAAGACTAAAAATCAGTAGGCCAGATATCTTAAAACAGTCTTCTAGCTATCCTTATGTTTGTTTCATATGTATAATTTATATTTTATCTGTTTTATAGCCGACCTAATTTGGCTAACAAGTTACCCAACAAAAATAATTAAAGTAATCAGTATAAATTGTCAGCGGCGTCACTTCAGGTTTTTCTAGGGGGGCAAGATTTTGTTTTCCGGCGACAGTGATCTTGTTGCATCTTTTTTATTAATTAAGCATGTATAAATTAGATGCTTTAGTAATAAAACTTAAGTTTTATGTGCTTAAGTTAGCATTATTTAAATTTAAAAATACAAAAAATATATTTATACACATAAAATTCTAAATCCAGGGGGGGGCCTTTGCCCCCCCCCCCCCTGTGACACCAAATGACGCCCCTGTAAATTGTACCTTTCTCTGTCTAAAGAAAATGACACCTACACAGTAAAATTATTCTCAAGGATACTATGAGCCCGGTTTTATTATGTTTTCATTTAGGTGCAAAAAATTACACGTGCAAAAGCAGTAGAAATGGAAGAAAAATAAGGCTTTAGACAAGAATAAACGGATAAACATATTTTGTAGGACAACCGTGTGTTGCGAGTCGCGACTATCTGGCTGAGCGGTGTAATACGATACAGTTGCGGCAGAGCTAAGACACCCCCTTCCCACCCACCCCATAGCGCCGTGACTATCTGGTTGATTAGCGAAAGAAGATACAGTGACGGCAGAGCTAAAATACCTCCTTGTGCTCTGTAAGGATTGTATTGCTACAATAACCACCTGAACGCAGCGATAATCGGAGAGCAGTGTGAGCTGATACAGCAACGGCAATAACAAAGGGGTAGGTGTACATTGTGCCGCCCATGTGCGGTGGCGCCCACCTGCACCCAATATCGGGTAACAGAAGACGATATCGTTGTCTAGAGTATTGCTGTTCATGCTCTATCTTGCGGGATGGGCTTGACCCTGATGCGACACCTTTCCAGGAGGTTTGAGATTAAAGACTTGCCGAGAGAATCCGAGGCTTTGTTTGAAGTGAGTATATAAAAGAGAGCTGCGGCAGAGGCAAATGTTTTATCTGGCAGGTGCCTGGTGCGAATTAAAGTGATAGTGGCGAGAAGTATTGGGTTGCGACAAGGTGTTCGGGGATGTCCGGCGAGTTGGATCGCGGCAAGTAGTGCGGAAAGAAGGTGTAGCTGGGCCACAAAAGGTTCATCGGTGCTCGTTCATTGGGTCCACCATTGTAAGTGATTAGAACGACTTTCCATGTACAAAAAACTGGTATAGATTTATTATTTATATTTTATAACCTGTATGTAAATAGCAGTTATTTTTTTGACATCTATTGTGATTAATCATTAGACATAGGCTTTTCTGTATAGATAGTTGTAAATAAACTAGGTAAGCCTTATTAATTTTCTTTCTTTTTTCAAAGACCTCCATCCCCAAACGTACCCAGCCCCAACTTGTAACTACAGTATGTATGTATGTATATGTATGTATGTATATGTATGTATGTATGTATATGTATGTATGTATATATATATATATATATATATATATATATATATATATATATATATATATATATATATATATATATATATATATATATATATATATATATATATATATATATATATATATATATATATATATATATATATATATATATATATAGTTTTAATTTGCTTCCCAAACATTTGAAGGAATTTCACCTCAACTTTCTTTACGAAAATGCCTACAAACACAATTACGACGCGAAATTACATAATTTATATAATTGGAAAATATAGTAGTGGAGAATTAAATACAATATATAAAATAACCCAGTACAAAAAATTTCGTACCTATATGCCTTGATAAGATTATAAATTTCATATAAAATTTAACGGATGCAAATTAGGTAACAAAAGACAACAGGAGCCAGTTTGTATAAGTTTACTTTTGTTTTAAATGCGAGGTTAGACGTAGCACAAAAGTGACACAATTACGCAGGCCAACGCATGGTTGCCCATGACCCGGTCCTTGGCAGTGGTAATGCTAACTTGTGGCGGAAGAGTATACAATGAACAGGAAGAACGTCTTCAAAGTAGTCAATTGACCGTGGAGCAGCTGTATGAGGTATACACGGGTCTGGTATGCAGACTTTTGCCCCAGGATATTTCCGGTCACATCCCTATACATTACAGAACAATACCGGATACAATCGCAATTAGGCGACCACTGTTGGCAGCGCTCCTGGCGGCTGCTAGTGATAATAGTTGTATTTAATGCCAATGATTTGATAATTATACAATACGGTAAGCAAAGTTTACTTTATGATCACTTTTTTGATAGTATTATTTAGTGAAGGAGAAGAGAGGGAAACAAAACCGTCAAGTAAACATTACGGAAGACATAAATGTGAATTTCGCACAATTATATGCATATCAACCCTCAGCATGTTAGGGTATAGCTATCAGGTACGTCACCAATGCTAAATGACAGATTCTTATCAGCATTGTTCTCTATTAGGTGACATATGCTGCCTGCGAGGCTTTATGCACCTGACGTATGAACGGTGTTGTAGCATACCGCGCCTATATTCTTTTCTACGCGAAACAACTAAATTTATTCATATGTTTATCTACGAAAAAATAACACGCGGTTAAAACTAGTCTTCTATCACTTTAAAAACGCAACATGCTTATTAGGAACGTATTTTTTCGGCCCATAAAAGTTGCTAAAACGGTTTTTTTTTTAATTAATTTTTTTCTAGACAGCTGTAACTGGAAATATACCATCCGGATTCGTAAAACACAACGTTGGAAGCTTGCGTTGGACTTCATTACAAATGTTCCACACATAAAATTGTAGGGTCGCCGCTTAGAATCCCATAGGGAAAATAATAGTAACGAAAACACTGTACGCCAGTTTGGCGCGTCGCGAATATAAGCGATGCTGTTATCGTCGAGTGTGGAAAGCTGAAACTTGTCGCTTCGCTGTCTCCACGCATAAAACAAGGACAATTACATCCGGTGTACAGCCTTCTTCAACGATACTGCATGGACATTTCCACGATAGGTACTGACATTGAACACGTAGAAACATGTCACCAAGGGATATGATTTAATCTATGCAAGCGAGCATAAAAACAAAAAGTGTACATGAACGAACTGAGGAACATTATTTAATTTTAATTAGGTTTTTGCAGAAGTAAGATAACTGCCACTTGTAGAGAACGTCAGACGTTTTTTTTTTTTTTTTTTTTTTTACATTCTCATGTTTGCAGACATGTTATGTGTCACCCTTTCATTTCACTTATTTAGAGATGGACCAGGTTTTGTGGACAGATTGATTAAAATAAATATTACTTTAAAGTAACTTATGGTACGATATCAATATAAAAATAATCATGAGCGACCGTACAAAAATTCATTTTGTAGTAAAGTGTACTAAACTGTGATACAACTTAAAGGGAAAATTAGGTTCGTATAACATTATTGGTTTTATGTATTTACAGAGTATAACACAGCAATATTCGTTCCATGTTAAGGGTAGTGATGAAACATAGACGTTGACATCAGCTGGGATGTTTTCCTTCTGAGGTCCTATTATCTCTACGTATAAAAGGAAAGTCTGTCTGACAATCTGTGATAACACACATCCCAAACCGCTGGACCTAATATAATAAAAGTGAAATTTAATAGGTGGCTTCCCCTCAGGGTGTAGGCAAGCAGTCAAGCACTAAGACAGAACTTTTCTTAACACAATATGTGTGTATGTATGTTCCTTATGTACTCCAAAACGGCACAGGCATATATATATATATATATATATATATATATATATATATCATAATAATAATAATAAATCCCTATCCTTGCGCTCGCGTGGACTCAACGGTAGGCAGTGTCCTTAAAATACAATTTACAGTAACAATTTTATTAGTTTTCTAGGTCAGTAACGGTGTAAAAAAAACTCAAAATATTTTTAATCAAATACGTTATCTTGCTTTAAAAAGAAAATTTTTCAAAACTACTGTAAAAACCACCTTAAAGATACAGCAAGCGAAAAAAAAAAAAAAAAATCAACAGGAGATATTACAAGTCAGACCGTTATAACTACGTGGCCAATGTAAAAGTATTTCATAAAAAAAAAAATTGAACTTTAGTAATAGAAAATTTTTAAAAGCATTAGAAACAGAGGGAAATTCCTGACGTGTGTATGGGAATGTAAACAGAAATAGTGACAATGGTCGACAGTGAGATATGTGATGTTGCTAGACTAACCTACGGCTGATAAACATTTCCAACGCTACTGTGGAGTGACAGACTCCATATCGCAGCTGACTTTTACAACTGAATAAGTTACGTGACTGGCTCAGTACACCGTCTTATCTCTTTACTTGAAGAGCAAATATGCTTGTGTGTACAATGCTACCAGACCATATCAGTATAATTCTGCAGGCAAGAATTAAGCAAAAAATAAACAAAGATGTTGAGCATATTTCAAGCTCGTCTAGGTCGACTCTAAATAGAAATAAGGAAACATTACATGGGTTTCGATGTGGCTGCGAGACGCGCTCATGAGTGTTGTGTACCTCATATTAAATGTGCAGCTCCGCGTTCGATTATCGACCCTGCTTTCGGTTTTCCATTGTTTCTCGAAATAACTCCAGACTAACGCGGCGATGGTTTACTTGTTACACTCTAAATCTGAATTAGTGAATATTCACTGATTCACGCTGATGGTTGGAGCAGTTGAAATAATTGGAATCAGTGAAAATAGTCACTGTGTAATCAACGAATATTCACTTATTACTTTTAAGAGTGCCAACATCTTATAAGTGAATCATTGAATATTCACCGGTTTTTTTTTCAGTTGTTTTCAAAAAACAGTTTTAGCTTATTGAATCAGTGAAAAATTACTGGAAACTCTGTGAACATTAATTAATTAACTTGTGGAAAGTTGACACTCTTTATCGGAATCGGTTAATAGTCACCGATTTCACAGTGGTTTCTCACTGATTCAATTTGTTGAAACTACTCCATCCTTTGGCGTGAATCAGTGAATATTCACTAATTCAGATTTAGAGTGTACCAGCTATAGCTGCATCCCTCCTTGTTCCTGGTTCAGATAACTGATGATTCTGTCACTAATGACCTTGCTGACGACAAGAAATACGTTGGAACATCCACCGTCATTTTAGAATGGTAGCCTACATTTTTGGTAATAATTTAAATTTTCCTATTTATTTTTGCTCCTTCGCCCACGAAAAGGCGTAGGATCTGATATTATAGGCAGTTAAACATAACTTTCTTGGTTTTCTGGAACAGCATATAGCTACAGTGACGTTCGTAAAAATAGTTCGTATAGTCATTAATTGGCATTGCCAGAATCTTTCAAAGTAACAAGCACAATATGCATAAAACCAGTAATCCCTAGATACGTTTGTAAGCGTGTGACACGAAATATATGGAACGCTAAGGGTGCTGTTGGCCGGAGTATGAAACGTAGTATCACCTCTACGTGCAAGCCACTCAACTGGCGAGCAGTGATTTACTATTAGCCTAAACTGTGATCCATACAATTTTGTATTAGTGGGAGACATAGTTTAATGAATTCCAACGCATTTTTCTATCCTCTTGTTTTTCGAATATAGCTGGTGTTTACTGTTTTTTTTTTTTTACATACGACAGTCAGAAAAGTTATGTAGAAATATCGAGGGGTGGGAAAATATTTTTTCTAATAACCCTGCTGAATTTTAAACTTAACAGCTACAGTGTGCGTTCTTTACGTAGATATACAAATATAAAAAGCATTAAAATATTTGGCAATAAAAATAGTAACTTATGCTGCTGGTAGAGATCAGTTAACGCTGGCAATGAACATTCAGAGTCATAAACTTCATACATGAAATCATTTAATGTGACCGGGAATAGTCACACAAGTAATTTACGCTTTGACGTAAGCTAGTGGCAGGGCCAGATTTCATTAACGGAGGGAGCCCAATATGATAACACACATGCATACTAGGAACACGTTATTGAAAAAAAAACTTTTTTTCATTGTCTATAAGAATAATTATGTACAACTGGTAAATTATGTCCCTACTAAACTACTAACATGGTACACAATTCCGCGCTAAAAGCATCAGTTTAAAATTGTGGTTTTCTCGAAGCGAACTTGCAAACATTTAAAAACAACTATGCTAGACAATAGTTTTTGTCAACTTTCTGAGCAAAATTTTTCTCAAGTAACGCATTTCTAAATAATAATTTCTGCCGCCTAAGGGCCGTATCTATAGACCTCTTTCGAATGACGACCAACTGCTCTCCAATGCTTTCTCTATGGGGATATCAGTTGGCTGTCATTCGAAAGAGGTTTATAATATCGGCCCTAAGTCTCGTTCATTTAATTACTGTGCAACATATTACGTTTAACAAATGCGTCATTATGGGTACGTGTTTTCTCATAGAGTTGGCAAATATCATTGACTAGGTTTGTTGTTTGTAGTTATTCAATATTTACTTTAAAAAACGTGTAGATATCAGTTGGTGTTTTTAGCGTTTATTTACTCAGTCATACGTGCTACTAGTACGCGTACAGACAAACTAAAAACTTAAAATCTTCGGGGGACGAGCGGTGCTTAGACCCCTGGCTCCACCCCCCCCCCCCGCCCCAGGCAACTTCTAGATACGCCACTAATGTAAACTGCTGGTGCAGTTGAGCTTGTACCAGTTACGACTAGCATAAATACGGTAAAAATACAGAAATCTACACTCATCGATCAAACTGATAAAATACCGGCGTACTTATTTCGACAGTAAACATTCTTGAGAGTATCCACTTGAAGTAGGCCTGCCACTTCACGCACGGACGTGTAACAATCACAACACTAGCGAGAAACACTTGAACGTTGAGCGAACACGTACATCACTTACAAACCGTTGTAAACGTACATAACCGCAGACAACGTGCTGGGAGCCAAGTTACATCGCTTTTCTTCATTCACTCTTGGAATTAACGAATAAATATATAAAACCAGCTCATGTCCTTAACTTCGTTCGCGTGGTTTCCAATTTAATGCCTCTATGCATCGTGCAAAAATTCAGTCCAAGTACTCCAAATTAGCTGAAGTAATTCGTTACAGTACGTGTCTATATTTTCAAAATCTTTCTATAAACTAAATTTATAAAAAAAAAAAAAAACCAACAACAACGACGACGACAACAACGACGACAACAACGACGACAACAACAACAACAACCACAGCAACAACAAAAATAATAATAACAAAAGTAAAAATTTGTTGATAAAAACTTTTAGACGATTCAAATTTCATTTTACAAAATTATTACTGATAATAATACGTAATAAATAGGACAAAAAGTTTAATTAATTACAACAATTCTGAGACAAAAAAATCCTAAATGATGCAAAATTATTTCCAAGGTAATTAATAACCGTTTAAGACACATTTTGGGGGAAAATTTTTTTTCTGGATTACCCGATATGCTCCCAGCCCCCTCCTCCTCCACTACGTACATATTTTTTATCCGAAACCTTTTGCAGGCACACGCACAACTCGTGTGCCTGCAAAGGTTTCGGATCTAATATCTACTTGTTGGAATCTTGCCCTATAGCTTCTGTTTTTTCAGCTTCTCGTATGCGAAGTCCCCAATTCGACCGCCTTTCTTATTCGAGTAGCTGTTCGTATACGAATTTCGTATACGAGAGCGCCAGACGTGTTCAAGCATAGCCCTACCTACACTCCTACAGCGTATTTCGAGCGGTCAGGCGGGCGGCTCGTATACGACGTAGGACTTAATTCCATGTCATCCTTCAATGTTCGGCTGACGCCTACTTGCGTCCAGTCAGAAGTCTGCTCTCGGGGTTTGATGTCCTCCTGCTCTCGGGTATCCTGTTTTAAGTCCTACGACGAATAAGCGATCGAATGCTAAGGACGGGGGAAACGTAAGTATCCCGATAAAGCACGTCGTAGAAACGGCAACGTCCACCACGTTTCCCACATGAAAAAAAAAAAAATATCGGGAACTGACCCCGCCGGGATTAGAGCCCGGATCACCTTGATGAAAGACGAACGCCTTAACCACACACACTACGACGATCTCGGTGCGATACTCAGCGAGATCGACCTGGGACTCTATGGTCTAGTTTGTTTTCGTATACGAGCCGCCCGCCTGACCGCTCGAAATACGCTGTAGGTAGGGCTATGCTTGAACACGTCTGGCGCTCTCGTATACGAAATTCGTATACGAACAGCTACTCGAATAATGAAAGCCGTTCGAATTGGGGACTTCGCATACGAGAAGCTGAAAAAACAGACGCTATAGGGCAAGATTCCAACAAGTAGATTTTTCAAAATAGTTCTCGACAATGTTAAAATAGTAACTGGTCACTAATTATGTATAAAAGTTTGCAATTCAGTCATTTTGCGAGAGTATGTTTATTTTACACTATTTTAACGCGTGCTTTATCATTGTATTTAATAAATCTGAACTAGCTATTTTCAAACTAAGATAGTATTGAAGTAAATTATTGACATAATACAATAAAATAAAATATAAAAAATAAGAAAAAATCATAACAAGAGAGGGTGATTCATCGTGGGCAAAGTTAACAGTGTGCTAGGTTCCACTGCAGTGCCTTCATACCGAAGATTTTAATTCTTATTATTTATGTATTCAAATTCCCTTTTTATTCGTCTGTGAATAGTTATAACGGTGAAAAATAAAATTTTAACAATCGCTATCGAATTACGTTAAATGCAACAAACAACAATATTTTGGAAAATTATATTATGTACTGTATGTAGTACCAGACATTTTTGTTATTTTCCACTTTCTTTGCTCATTATGTAGTAAGTCGAGAATTTGTTCTAATAATAGCTTATAGTTATAATAACAGTTTTAAAAAATCAGGCCGTATTATTTTATTTGAGTAAAGTACTGAAAAAAAAAATGTTCTACGCGTTAACAGTAGGTATTCGGCCTCTTATACGTAACAGTTAACACAATTTATTTTAAATTAAATAGACTACCTCAAATTAATCGCATGATCTCATAAGCATAACTACATTTACTGCAGGTGAATACTATGTAACTAAAGCTTTAGTTTGTTACAGCCTTCGTTTTGTTAGCCTTACTGAAAAATTTTATTGTGTTTTGTTATCCAACTCATTTATCAGGAATAAGTAACTCATGTTGAAATGTACGTTATATATTTTAAAAATTACATTTTGATTTAAATAAACGTGATATTGATTAATGTAACTTACGGCCTCCTGCAAATAAAACGCAACTTAATATTTGTGAAGCTAAGATAATGGATTTTAAGAGTAACTTACGTGCGTCTACACCTGCAACTTTTGTTGTTTTCATCACTACAAAAGAAAAATAAATAACAGTTTCAATAAGACTATACGAAAAATTGCGTAAAATAAATTAATGTTCCGTACAGTTATTCTTATGACGTGAAATTACACACGTATTCATTGAAATTAAATATATAGTCTAGTATAAGTTTGCCTGATTTTGACATTTCTCACGTGAGAAATATGTCCAACAGATTCGTTTTGTTGACCCTTCAAACCACGAGATTTCCTGGAAAAGCATGGTATTTGTAAAGGCTTAATTAAAACAATGGAACTGTAAGGCACGTTTTTCAGAAAATAAATGTCAAAATCAGGCAAACTTATACCATACAGACTATAGTATAGTTACGAGATAATTGTAATACATAATGAATAACACACTAATATTATTTTTTCTTCCACAGCTGCAATAACAATATTACAATACACAACCATTTTGTTTCATGTAATGTAAAACACAACGTTCTAGTTCACTGTCCACATTAGTCGGTTAGCTGTATATGTAATCGCGTTTCCATGACAATGCATTACTTTCTTGATTGTGACATTACCTGTCACTGCAAGGAGGAATATAACTTCAAATAAAGCAATACCAGTAGTTTTACAGCTTACAAATGTTTACATTCAAATGGGCTATCTCAACAACCGTCCCATATTGACCCCATGTTCATATGAACTTTTTGAATTCAATAACCAGTACTATCACCTCCCAGAATATTGCCATTTCCTCCTGGAACATCCTGTATGTATTAATGTATATACGTATGTATTCATACGTATATATATATATCTTCTTGACGTTACGAACCCGAAAATTCGGGCCAGCAAACAAGCACCTTACCGTGCCGATGCGGACACCACAGAACGAATGCACGAAATTATATTTGCTGTGTATGATATGCAAATTCCGAGTTTTCAATTGCAACGACATTTCCTTTTGTGCTTCATCGAGTTAGTCACACTGAGCTTGTTTCTGCTAATCTTAAAAAGTCTTCAAACGTATTGATTAACTGTGAACTTTCCTAGCACCTACCAACTTAAATTTAAAAGTAGTTCAGTATTACGTTGAAGACATCTTGTTAGCAAGAACTATTAAATACTTGCCTCATAACAAATTACACTGTACTTCACCACGCATAGGAGCGGTAAGATTTCCTAAACACAAAACAATATGTGATGTGTATTTACAAGCCGGTATCACAACACCGAACGCAAGTCGAGTAGCAAACTTACAAGTGACGGAGAGAGAGAGAGACTCAATGGGCTAAAAATAAATTCTAGGTTGAGATTTAAGACATTTTCTAGTGATCACGAAGGCACGCACTTTTGCAACTGGTAGTCGGTCTAAAGAGATTCCTCGTGAAAACAAGCATATGACGCGTTACACGCACATCAGTTTGAAGATGAGGGCTATTTCAACAGCGAAACAAGAATTTGCTGCGAGGACTGCCACAGAGTCGCTGACATTACAAAGAAGAGTAGAAAAGAACGTTTAGTGAAACAGGCAGTAATTAAGGAATTTTACATGTTTGCGAAGCGATTACTGAGCTTCTGAAAGACGTAGTAAATGTAGGTGAGTCATCTTGTTACGTCACTTCGGAGCTACACTCGCAACATTTTTTCATAGACTACAGTGAGGTGAAAACTTTGAAAGAGATGTTTTATTTATTCAGTCCAGTTTGTGCCTTGCCGTAAACTTTTAATATACACAAATTAGTTTAAATAATTACCACAACACGATTTGTGGATTCCATCGTAAATAATTCTACAAGTCTGGACAAACAACAATACCATATACTTTCTGGATTATTAATATTATTACATGATGCTTTTTAAAAAGCTCACGTTTATACCACTGTGCCTTGAAGGTCTTCTTGGAGCAGTTTCAGCATTGCGTTTGGCGCAACGGCTAGGACGCTCGCCTCCTACCAAAGCGATCCGGCTTCGATTCTCGATGGGTCGATTTGGAGTATCGCACGTGGGAATCGTACCGAGCGTTGCTGTTGGCCACCTGGTTTTCTCGGGGACATCCCGTTTCATACGCCTGCCTCATCTCGGCGCATTCTCACCTCATCTTACTGCTTACTAGCGCTGAAAACCTCGCAAATTAAAATCTATTCACTTCTGCGCAGTTTCAAAGACGAACATAAACTCTCTTCCTCATCATTTCTGCAACTTTGCTGCATAATGTGGCGCCAAACACGACTTAAGTTCGGTGTAGAATCGTTCATAATTATGAACAATTTTTTTTTTTGCTGCCACTTTGTCCGTGACAAAACTTATTTAGCATGTGAGAGTCACGATAGTGTACCCCTGTGTGTAGCAAGTGTTGCCTAGCCACCAGGCTACTGCCACAACGGAAATATTTGGGTGCATTTTACTCGTAAACGGCGAGTCCTAGAGAGTTGCTACAATAGTACTTTATTAACCAATTACGTCATTATAGCATGAAAACCCCATTTTGAGACCATTAACATTTATTTATGCAACAGGGCGTAATTTTTTATTTAATGAAGGGGTAGCACATGGTGCATATTCCTTTATTTTATTCTAATTCATAGATTAGTCAATTTGTACACGAAATTTTATTCCTCTAACGCAAGTACTTTTCATAATATCCCACAAAATATGCTTTTCTGACTTCGAATTTTAGAACTTCAACAGCCCTTAATGGCTTATTTGAGGTGGACCATGTGTGAATAAAATTTCTTCCTTTTCACGTCAGCAATCCACTGGTAAATATTCGTCACATGTTTCAAAAACATTATATATATATATATATATATATATATATATATATACAGGGTGGACCAGAATTCATGTGCCAAAGTCCGGGAGGGGATTCGTTATGGAAAATAAGGTGGGGTATATAAACCAACACTATTCTGTGGTAAATATTAAGGGAGCTACGCCACGTTGAAAAAAATAATTTTTTAAACATTTTTCGAAAAATACTAGAAAATA
>PNEQ01046015.1:0-12480 GCA_003012365.1 Medauroidea extradentata
TTAGTAACTGTATACCTCAACGTTCCTGCACACTCGATATGATTCTTCTGCATTTCAACTTATCGGCAAGAATAATATTTCCGTCTATCCATACTTTTTTTTTTAACCAAATGACCTACTGAAGTACTGAATGCAGTGTGTCCCGCATTTTACTCACGCTCGGTTGGCAGATAGTGCGTTACGCCTTTCCTGCCACTAGCTCTATTTTTCAGTTGAAAAAAATGGTGACCTCAAGTAAGAAACTAAAAGTTTTAGATGACTGCATGTTCCAAGAAAAATGGACTCAAGAGTTTTTATATGTGAACGTAGACGACAAGCCAGTTTATCTTATTTGTGTTTTTTTCTGTAGCTGTTATGGAAAAAGCGAACATTGAACGGCATTACACAACAATATTTTTAAGATTTTGTTCATAATTTTTTCTACGAAATGGCATTTTAGTTACATTCTGTGCTACTGTTTCATTATTTTATGCTTACATTTTGTGGTGTCTTCTTCGAGTATTGAAACAGACATATAGGGACTTGTAGCAGATGTGTAGCAGCACCCTTCACACTGATTTTATTTATGTGCACAAGTCCATTTTCACAGCAAAACCATCAGTTGGTGAGAGAAGTTTTTTTTTTGTACAAGTTTTCTATTCAGTATTTTTTTCTACGAAAAGGCATTTTAGTTACATTCTGTGCTACTGTTTTATCACTTTTTATGCTTACATTTTTGTGTTTAATTTGGTTATGTTATTGTTATATTTCAAAATATTGTTGGTAGGCGTTATAAAAAATTAGAATATATTACTCACGCATAGAATTACCCCTTCTAGAAATATTTAGCTTTTTATAATATAGGCCTATAGCTTAATACAAAAAATGCCGGCCCGCCATACGAAGTTGAGATATGTAATTGGCCCTCCATGTCAAAAAGTTTTCCCACCCCTGAAGTAGGCCAACTACATACCCCGCGTGGGTGTGTGAAACATCTCAAAACACGAAAAAATTCCCAGCTATTCCGTGATGCACATTTCTGCATTTTACAAGAAAAGTATTACGTAGAGCATAAGATATCAAGGTTATTGGTTCTCAATAGATCATCCACAAAGGATGTTATCTTTGGGTACATAAGTACGTGGCCTGCAGATGAATACAGGCAAGTTCATGAATATTAATAATAAAAATATAATCATTGTGAAACATTAATAAGTAATAAATAGTACTTACTGGATCATAGCATCAAGTAGTGGTGAAGTATCAAACAGCCTACTGTAACATTTAGGCACTAAAGGGTAGTGACAAATTGCAGCCGAACACAATATAGTTAAGAAAAATCAATGATGGCATGAATGCAATGTGTCAAGGCTAGTGTCGCATTACAACATGGCAATAAAGAAGGTTCACCATTACATTCTGTAAAAGAAGGAAAAAAAAATAGTACAGAGATATGCCACTGTATTAGAGTAAATGTAATAAGAATGCTGCCTCAGCAAAATAAGCAGATAAAAAGGAGCTGGTTACCCACTGACCACAGTTAACGTTCTCTGGACAACTGTAAATTCTTGTGCTCGCATAACACACCACATATTCTCTGGTTTTTACTTTGCAAGTTATTTAAGGTGTTATCATATATCGCAATCACCACAGATATTGTAATAAATAAATTCTTTGCTGAGTACATACTAACAAGATGTCATATATTATTTTTGCAATTTTATTAAAAAAACTTCTTCTTGGAATTTGTTGTGAAATTGATGGTCTGCACTAATTATGTTGGTGTATCATTTACAAATAAATACAGTGCTTCAGAATGACAGTTGCAAGGTTTTGTAAGTACATTCCTATTTCCAGTAAATTCTTTAAAGAATAAAGTGTTCAAAGAAAGGTTTTCTACAGTAGACTCTCACTATTACGACCCCTCACGGTTTCCGAGGATAAGGTTGTAATAGAGGGAAGGTCATAATAGGTATTTTGAGAAATTTTGACTAACCCATAATCCCTACACGTAACAAATTGTCTTTAAATGCCTTAAAAAATGTTCAGTTGTCTCTAGTGCATAAAAGAAAAACTTTTTTAAATAAAATAAAAATATTTATTTAATAGACAGACGTCTCCTGGGAAAGAATACCCAAAACTAAGTACAGTTATCAACCCCCCCCCTCCTTTCTTCATGGGAAGAATAAGTACGGTACCAGTACATGAGCAATGGAATCTTAATTAATGTGTTGAAAACACATGCTGCTGATAATTTAAATGATAGCGATGTAATAATATTACAGTATATTTCATATTAATTATTTATTTTACTATTTTAATGGACACTTCAAGGTAATATTTGTGTATATTGTGATGCACCCACCCTGCCTGATCTCTGAACTAGATAGTATTTATAAGTATTAATTTTGTTGTTGTTTGACTTTGAATATAGGTGTGTAGCCCAAGGTAAGTGAACCATGTAAAGAATAATGGCTGGTCCAGTGGTATATGTATCGCTGCAGTGTTAGGAATCCCGCTGGGAGGGACGACATTTGGTTTTCGACTCACCCAATATGGTGCATGTGGCAAAGCCAGTGAAATCTGTTTGCGAAAATAAGACCACTGCGGTGGAATAAAATTTTACAATAGCCGAAAGGCCCCCAGTCGTCCATGAACCAGTGAGTGCCTGTGACTTACATTTCTCATTTTTCCTTTTTCTTTTTCTTTAAAATGTAAGGAGTATGTAGCTATTCAACCACAGAAGAATGGACCTATCAATACAGCACAACACATCAACAGGTTGCTGATAAATTGTTATAATGTTTATCATCCAACTAAATGTATGCTTGGAATAACTAAGAGTCAGTAGTAGGCATAGGCCATGTTATTAATAATACCTTATTACAATAATTACATTTGGATGCAACGATAACCTATGTTAGAAAGTTACCTGTGTGATTTAGGAATGTAACAGTCGTAATTTACTCCAATATTGAGAGTACAAGAGCATTAAATTTTATCATAGCACCACCTTGTTGGTACTTGTTGGAATCTGCACTCAATTTCTGGAAACTTTTCTCTCTTGGCAATTTGTTATATATTTAATAGTTTAGGAGTTAACCCTTTCGGATTGTTTTCACTGGCTGCGAGAGAATGCAAGTGGGAGTAGCAGCTGGGTGGGCTGGCGCCGGGTTGGGTACGCTGTAGCTGGAGAGGGGGGGGAGAGCCTGGACAGGACAGATGGCCGGTATCCTGTTTGCCGTTCACGCCATATTAGTTCCGCGCAAATTCTAATATTATTTTATATTCAAAGTAATGTACCATACTTTTTAATCAGCATAACATTTGGTATAATTTTTACATTTAATTTATTTCTTTTTTATGTTATACCATTGCACCCAAGAATGTGTACCATTATTGTGAGAACCTTCGAGAACCTTCTAGAACATTTCCCAGAAGCACTTCGTTTCTTTCAAGGGGGAGAGAGCCATGAACCTGAGGGTGCAGGCGGCTTTTTGAAGGGTCTTGGAGTTGGGAGAGTGATAGAGGGAAGATCGCGGCGTGAGTGTACATTGCAATGATCGGGCAGGGGCCCAGACTCGGGTGACAATACCCCATATAGTAAAGCGGGTCCGGGAAGTTTTCTAATAGGAACTTGCAGGTGGGATCTTTTAAAGAGTTCGTAAGATACATTGTTTGATTTTGGTATGAAAAGAAAGGAGAAATAAAAGTTATTCTGCCAGCATCATTGTGGAGTGCGTTATTTAAGTGTTTGATCGTTCTACGATCCCACTGGAGAACCCCGAAATAGAAGAGAGTGTTCTGCCGTTAGCCGGCGCACAAATGAAACAAAATATATACAGTGAATAGGTGGGAGTACACAGCTTGTACCACCACATCATGTGTTTTTGGCGCCAATAACATCGGGACAGACAGGAAATAACAAGTACAACTAGGGGAACGACCAGACGCCGAAGCAGATGCTTATTCAACGCCGTTCCAGAGACCATGGGCAGGGATTCCTGTACCCCTGCGACCTTCAGCTACGTTGCAGAGACCGCCGACAGTTACTATCCCATTGAGAGAAGCATTAAGGTTAGCAAACTTCGTTCTGGGATTGTCAGCCGAAAAGGGTGCGGCTAGTGCTGACCAACGCCACCTACTCGCCTAGGCAAGGGCGCTTGCGTGAAAAAAGGAGAGGTGAGCCGGGTAACCGAATTTGAGTTTGCTCCGGCTAGGGCGGTAGACTGTAGCGGTGTATGTATTGTGCGATTAGCCACAGAAATGTAGCCTCATTGTGACCTATGTTGTAGTAAAGTCCGATCAGCTTGAAAGTATGGTTGGTAAATTTGTCAGTGTAACTCCCATGGCACATATGAAACAGTGTACTGACGTGGCAAAAGTAGGTACCAGCCAATACTGATCTGAGGAAGATTACACTTCAGAATTAAATACTGTATTTCACTTCAGAATTAATTACTGTGAAATGATATCTAATAGTCTGTTGTGTAAGTAAGTAAATGAAAGGAAGGAGGAAGGGAATAATTTTTGTAAGTTATAACTTCTAGATTTTAATACATGCATGTAAGAAAGTATTGGTGGGTGTGTAAAAAAAAATGGCACATGAGAGCCATTCTTATATCTAACTGTGACTGTGCTGTAAAATCATACGAAAATTAGGTGGACTAGCCAAGAATAACCGGGTCTGCAAGGGCATGATGGTGAAAGGGAAACTTGAATGGGTGAAACATTGTATGCGGGAAATTTGTTAATCTGTCATTCAATAGTTGTGCGTGGATATGTTAAAAATGCCGGGGGAAGGCCAAGAAATGCTGATTAGCTCCCCAGAGCAACGCGAAAATGAAATCTTGAATAATTTATTCCTGGGGGCTGAGCAGGCAATAGTTCTGGAATTGGGGGAATTGAGCCAAGACACACCTAATACAGGAAGGTTTAATGCTGTGTTGAGGTCGCTTTTGGAGGAAAATCGGGAAATGATGAGGAGTATAGTAGCGGAAAATCGTGAAGTGATGGAGAAAGGCAGGGAGGAAAACAGTGGAATGATGGAAGCGATCAGGGCCGAAAACCTGCGAAATGTTGGAGAAAAATAGGGCGGAGAATCGCGAAATGATGGAAACAGTGCTAAATAACATTAGGGCTGAAAACCGCACAATAATGGAGTACATGGTAAATCGGGCTGTGGCCGACACTGTCCCCAGTGCTGTAGACAAGGCCGTAGAAGAGATAAGGGAAAGCATCTGTAGGCAAAATGAGGATCACGTGCGCAATATTGTTGCAGAACTATATGGAGAAAATGGCGAGAGAATACGACTCGTGGAAGAGGAAGTAAGACAGACTCAGGAGGGAGTGAGATAGGGTAACGGACCGCATCGTTGATGTGGAGAACGAGATAATAATCTGCTACAGGACAGTAAAAAACAGGTTGGAGAAGTAACTAAGCTGAGCGAGACCTTGAACACGGCGCATGAGGAAATAAGGGGGGAGATATCAACAGGTCTGGACACACTCACCGCGCGACTGCAGGAGTTGGAGCTAAACATAGTCGAGTTGCGTAACACATTCCACAGCCACCAAGTAAATGCAGGGAACGTGGGATTCCGTCTGAGGCGCAACTACCGGTAAGGAGATATCCCTAGGTTCAGGGATTAGCGAGAGGAGCACCCTAAAAAACACCTTCAGCAGCTAAGAGAATTTTTTAAAATCTATGACTGCCATGAAAAAGAACGTATGGTAGTTGCTAAGCGATCTGTCTCAGGAAAATGCAGTAACTAGTTGTTATGCGAGGACGAAATGACGTATAAGTTTGAGCGCGAGTTTCTGTCTGAGTAAACCCAGGGCACTAATAGGTCCGAGTTATACTAAGGGACTAGCTGCGTGGGGGGCCTAGAATCGCACCTTTACCAAGTAGTAGAGCGCTCACGATATTTTGATCAACCCCTGTCTGACTCTGACACAGTAATTCTTGTTTATGCCCAGACTCCACTAGAGGTCCAGCGAGTGCTCGTAGGTAAAGAGGTGGGAATCGTGGAGCAGCTGCGAAAAGTACTTCAAGAACTCGATAGGATGTGGCAGTTGGGTGCAAGTGAAATGTGACAGAACCATGACTAATGTGTCAGTTATTGGGCAGGCGACTCACGTGACATGCAGTGGAATGAGCGCGAGCGGATATGACAGGGGACGTGGCCAGTATGAAGGTGGTATGTCACGTGAGAATGGATGGCGTACAGGTCTACGCGACCGCTATTGTGAGTCAGGCAGGCAGAGCGAAGCAGCTGGAATGGAAAGCAGGGGCAACGAGCTTTGGCGATCACACGAGCCAGGACTAGGAGAGGGGGGTGCGCAGAGTAAGCGGCGCAGAACATTTGATGGGGAAGGTAAGAGAAACGAACATTGGCGTGCATATGACACACACGTGGATACTCAGAATGACAGGGCGCGGGATCATATACCACAAAGGCACCATTACAGCGATGGTTATAGGCAGGCAGAAGATACTAACCAACCACAGGGAAACGGGCGTGGTTGCGTGGCATAGGTAGCCAAGCCGAAGCGACAGGCGCATGTACGCACGCACACATGGCTTCCACAATGCAGGCAAACGATAGGGCATTCCTCTTGTCTGAAGAATCCGAGCTTTTGCCTGGTAATTTCGTGCCTTAACTGCCCGGCAAAATTAAGGGTATTACAGTAGATATTCTGTTAGATTCAGGGTCAGAAATCTCGGCACTTCACAACAGTCCCTGGATAACATGGTTAAGAAGGGAATTGGGTTTCCTACGCTGCCGGTACCGCAGGTTACCATCATTGGTGCTACCAGAGGGCGCAGTTGGAAAGTAAAGAGACAGGTTTTTCTAGACATTTATTTCGGAGCTAAAATGTATAGGGCAATTTGCCTAGTGGTCCCGCAATTGACCCGGGAAATTTTTCTTGCCATTGACTTTATGCAACAACATGACGTGATTGTTGATTTCGCTAAAGGGAGTATCAGCCTGAGGAATGTGTGCTTGCCTGTGATTAGGAAGACACGGAGGGACGAGGGTGAACACATGGAGTTTCTGAACATAGCCCTGATGGATGAGGTAAATTTGCGAACTGCGGGCTATGTTCTTTCTGGGGATGGAGCTGAGACAGAGGATGGCAACACTGTTGGGGGGGTAAGGGTGAGACAACTCCTCCGCCTATTGCCACATGGGAAGAGAGGGTGGATGCTGTTATGTCATGCTGTCAAGCTGGCTCCTGGGAGCAACGACAAGCTGTCAAACACTTATTATGGGAGATCGAGGATGTGTTTTCTGGTAAGCCAGGGCACACTAGCGAGTATATGGCCTGCATTCCAGTCAGCGTCAGTACGCCTTTCAAACAAAAATTGTTTCCCGTCCCATGGAGCTGTAGAGCAGAAGTAGATAAACAGATTATTGAACTTGGGAACAGCCAGTTCGTAAACCCGTTAGTTTGTGTCAGAAAGAAGGATGGATTTATTAGTGTCTGTCTGGGTGCCCGTTCAGTGAACACTTGAATAATTCCAGATAGACAGTCGCCTATCGAACCAGACGAACTTTTCACAGCATTTCAAGGTACTAGGGTCGTATCCACATTGGACTTTAGCAAAGGATTCTGGCAGGTTCCACTCCACCCGAACGATCAAAAGTACACTGATTTCCTCTGCTAAGGGAGAAGTTATCAGTTCTGTGTCCTACCGTTTGGTTTATCCAACAGTGTGGGAGAATTTTGCCGAGCCGTGGACTTCTGGTGCCAGAAGTTAGCTCTATCGTACATACTTATGTTGACGACATTTTGATAGCAAGTGGAAGTTTTGAAGATTACATAGGTCATTTAAGGCAGCTGTTTGAATGACTAAGGGTAGTTGGGATGAAATTGAAATTGGACAATTTGCTTTCCCTACGAGAAGAGGTCACCTTTTTAGGCTTTGTATTGGACACCTATGGCATTCGCCCTGATAGTCGGAAAGTAGGGCTGATCCACGATTTCCCTGTCCTGCGCAATGTGAAAGAGCTTAAAAGCTTCCTAGGAGTCTGCAATTTCTATCGTAGATTTGCTGAGAGATTATAGTGTGTTCTGGCACCACTGTTAGAGTTGTTGCAAAAGGGAAAGCCGTGGCAGTGGACAACGGACAGTCATGACAGCTTCCAGGCAGCCAAGCAACTGTTTACAGTTTACTATTGAATGTATAGTCCACTACCCTGATTTCAGCCGCGAGTTATACTTCAGCGCAGACGCATTTGATTATGGACTAGGACTGAAATGGTTTCAAAAGACTGATGAGGGAGAAGAGTGTTTGCTGGCCTTTCCTAGCAAGTCATCGTGTAGTTCAGAGAGGGGGTACACTTGTCACGAAAGGGAGTGCCTTGCCGTAGTCTGGGGCCTTAGTAAGCTGTGGAACATAGTGCTGCGGTATAAGGTTATCGTGCTGTCTGACCACCATAGCCAGTCGTTCCTACTGTCATGCAAACTAATAGGTAGCAGGTTGACGAGATGGTGTCTCGCCCTACAGGAATACAATTTGCCAATCCAGTACATAAGAAGCAGGTATAATGGAGACACTGATTTATTAAGTCATGTTGTTTTCAAGGGGGATAGTGTGGTCATTGAAGAGAAGGTGAGGGCAGGAATAGTGATGGCTCGTATCACTGTTGAGATAGACAGAGAGCTGACAGGGCAGTTCAGGGATATCAGTGTGGTGCAAAAAGAGGATGACGTTTGGGGTGACAACATTTGCATACTAGAAGCTTATGATCATGATCTGGCTGACCCAATGGTTGATAAGGTCTTATGTTGGTATTGTCTCAACGCTGGGGTCCTGTTTTGGAGGGCAGACATACAGGTGGACAGCTGGCGGATCTGTGTGCCAAAGGCCTGGGTGCGTGCCCTGATCGAGCATGTGCATAAGAGTACGGGACATTTCGGCGTGAAAAAGACGCTTTGGTTACTAAGGGTCAGTTATTGTTGGAGTAATATGGCCAGGTCAGTCAGGCAAACTGTCTGTTTTTGTTCTCTGTGCCAGCGCGCCAAGTACCCTAACCATAACTGGGAAGGTCCTTGGAATGTTATCATTCCGGCAGGACCGCTGGATCTGCTGTTGGTCGACCTGTTTGGGCCACTGCCAACATCAAGGGGGATGTGCGTCAAGTGTTTGTTGTCCTTGACGTATTCACGAAATATATTGTGTGTTATCCATTAAAAAGGGTGACTGCTACCGCTTGCTTAGAATGTCTGTTGAACCGGTATTTTCCTGTGCACAGGGTTGCCAAATGCGTACTGAGTGACCGCGGCACCCAGTTCACAGTAGACAGATGGGGCGCGCTGTAATTGGAAAAGAGGGGTGGGGGAGCCTGGACAGGACAGATGGCCGGTATCCTGTTTGCCGTTCACAAATTCTAATATTAATTTATATTTAAAGAAATGTGCCATACTTTTTAATCAGCATAACGTTTGGTATAATTTTTACATTTAATATACCTTTGCACCCAGAGTGTGTACCATTATTGTGAGAGCCTTCGAGAACCTTCTAGAACATTTCCGAGAAACACTTTGTTTCTGTCGAGAGAGAGAGAGAGAGAGAGAGAGAGAGAGAGAGCGCGCCATGAACCTGGGTGTGCTGGCAGCATTTTGAAGGGTCTTGGAGTTCGGAGAGCGATAGAGGCAAGATCGTGGCGTGAGCGAGCGTTGGAATAATCGGGGCCCAGACTCGGGCGGCAATAGCCCATATAGTAAAGCATGTCCGGGAAGTATTCTGATAGGAACATCCTGGAGCGGGTTCGTATAAAGAGTTTATAAGATACATTGTTTGATTTTAGTGTGAAAAAGAAAGGAGATATAAAACTTATTCTGTCAGCATCATTGTGGAGTGTGTCATTTAAGTATCTGATTGTTCCACGAACCCTTTGGAGAACACCCGAGATAGGAGTGTTCTGCTGCTAGCCAGTGCACAAATAAAAGAAAATATATACAGTGAATAGGTGGGAGTACGCAGCTTGTACCATCACATCACAAACTTTGATTGATATTAATTAAGTCATGTATTTTAATATTTATTAATTTTAACTCCAACCTGATTGCAATAATTGTGTAATTTTATTTTAAATTTGATTTTTTACGTTAGGAAATCTCTCACAATATTTTATGTACATTTTGATTTAATTGAATATGGTTTTATTGACTACTAGTTCATATTTGGTCTTAGGAAAGGATTTCTTCTTCCTTGCTTAAGTATGTTTATATCTCGGAGCCTGAGAGGCGTTGTTTAAAGCTAGTGTCTTAGCTATTTGCCTTTCTTGCTCCCTGAACCTTCGAACTGTTAAGTACTACGGCAGATAATACGATGGCCAGGGTTTTATATCTGACACCATCATAATTTTTTAGGGCACTACAGTGAGAGTGCTTAGGCCAGCAAATACAGTATATTTTTGAGCCATCTTAAGAAGAGGCAATAATTGAATTTGTAAAAGATTTAATAATTTTAGTGAGCATCAAGACAGCTTTTGAACAAACTGTAAGCTGAGCTATTTAGGTTCGCTTTGTACCAGCCTATTTGTTTAAGTGCCTTTGTCTTTTTCTTTTGCAAACTGTAAAATTTGATTTGCGTTAGAATGTCTGAAGGATTAAGTAACCGGATAACAATTGAAAGTGACTTTAATAATGTTGAAATTCAGACCAGTTTGCTATGGAACTTGTATTACTGCCATACCCAGAGGTTTGGGAGAAAGTTCTCTCACGCCTATGCGACTGAGTTTGCTAGCCGGACAAACCATTAATTTAATGTGCTACCAAATTTTACGTAACTGCAAGATCTTCAGAACCAGTTTATATTTAAATGATGTTGGAATATGTGTGTACCCATAGTGTGAGAGATTATAGGTATTTTATTTCTGACCTGCTTGAAAAATACTTTCATGGTAATAAAACTAAGTATTTCAAAACTTGCAGTATTGGTAATTTAATTTGCAATTTACAAGGCATTTTGTAAGTGGTATCAAACTATCTCTTATTATCTCCTATTTTTCTTTGCTTATCTCTAATACCACAACAGCAGCAAAGAATTTGGCGCCAAAGTGGTTGCGCAAGATTCATGGTCGTTAATATTGAGTTTCAGAAATTTTTCTTAGTTACGTGTATCGTATAATGAGTAACGAGGCTGAACAACCCAAATATTGGTTATGTGAAAACAAGTCTAAGTTAAACAAAGGTCCAGAAAGTAACAATTTTGAAATGAAAAATTTGGATAAGGATAGTGTTGGGTCCAGATAAAATCTACCCGATTTTACCTCCTCCCTAGTGTTAAATACATCAAAATTATCCCAGGAACTCACTGCATTGATAAATGAAAACAATATATGTCTTTCTCCTATTTATTATCACATCAGGAAACAAACAAACTTTTCTTGCTCTTTCTCCATAGAGCTCATATCAGAATAGACTCTGCACTTCAGTTACATTTTAAACCTTGACTACAAATAAATGTTGTTCTCGTTTCCAACATCCTCCCACCTTTTGATTGGGGATTAAACAATCAAAACATATCAGAAAATGTTCTCACTTGAATCAAATCACATATATCCAAAGTTATCACAAAGTTCAGTCGTCAGTCAATCTTAAAATCTTGATGGACACCTTATAATTCTACCACTTCTTGTGACTATCATCCCCTTTTCATCAGTAGGATCCTCTGATTTCCCACTTTTCTCTGCAACATCTTCGCGACTACCTTTTCCGACGATATTATTTCATTCGCGGACAACTCTCCTCTTTGTCGATCCTCTGGTTTTACTTGTACATTCCCTTTGAATCTTAAAATCCATGCCATTATCCTTAACAACTTCCGGTAGCTGGATCAGTAGGTCAGATACCATTCTTCTTTGATAGAAGTTAACGTAGAGACAACTTCAATGTCTCCATCACCATTGGAGTCTATGATACCGGGCAGGGATTCAGATCTTTGCCAGGCATCTTCTTTAGCTCGCAACCAATCAGGACCCTCCCACAATATTGAATCCAATAAAGTGTCCACTGAACATCCACGAGATGGGAGATCAGCTGGATTAAGATTACCTGGAATATGCCTCCAATCTCCAACATTCGAGATTGATAGTATCTCTCTGACCCTGTTGTTAACGAAGGTACGCAATGGCGCTCCTTTTATGATCCATGATAAAGGAGTAGACGAATCACTCCAGAAATACACAGGCACATCTACCAATCCCATGCTCTCCCTTACTGTCCGAGCAAGTCGTGCCCCAATACAACATGCCAGCAGTTCCAATCACGGGATGGTGATTTTCTTCAATGGAGCAACTCTTGATCTAGCTTGTACCAGCTGGATGCATACTATTCCATTTTCACTTTCACTTCTTAGATAAACCACAGCCGCATATGACAACCGACTGGCATCACAGAATACATGTAGACTACACTTCACAGACGTTCCTGGTATTGATAAGCCTCTTGGAATTTTTACTTCTTGTAATCTTGGTAAGTCTTTCG
>PNEQ01046016.1:0-12481 GCA_003012365.1 Medauroidea extradentata
AATTACAAATTTGATGATTTTGGATTATTTGGGCTTTTAAAATGCTAGTGAGTTATTATTTAGTATTCCTGCTGCCACAAAGTTTCATTTTCTGTATTATTAGAATGTTTTTGTTTTCTCTTTTTATTATTAAAAGCGATATTCGTCCAGCAAGCGGTAAAATACGTTGTAACGTGTGTAGCCGTCTGTAGGGCTAAGCATACTGCGCATGTGTAGTTATATTAGGACAAGGAAAAGTCACAGATTAGTCGTGAATAAGCAATGTCCTCAACCTAAACCCTTATACAAACGTTTAGGAATACCGATAAGGTCTAGGCATGACATATGCTGCACCTAAACCCTTATACACACGTTTAGGAATACCGGCCTTAGTTCTTCTTTCGCTGTGACAATTGAAATGCATTTTTAACCCCCCTCCCCCCTTAATAGATTTTTAATTGAAGTAAGTGGAAAGTACTAATGATACAAATTAAAAAACCTTTTCGAAAACTTCTAGCAAGAGCAAATAAATATACTGTTCTTACCGAGTGAAGAAAAATGTGTGAAAGGAAAAAAAGGGCGGGAGGGAGGGGGTAATTTAAGTAATTCGCTGTGGCGCGAAAATACCTTGTACCTGTCCTGCAGTTTCATAAGCTAAGAAAACCTTCCTTCTATTCAATGCACAGTATATTTTATGTATGAAACTCACATAAACTATCCTGAACGAACCTAAGCTAACCAAAACTAACCTGAACTAATCTAAACTAATTTTCACCAGTCACGGTGATAAGAGATGAGATGTTTGGCTCACGCTCTTAGGAGAACAGGTCTGGACACTCACCTACAATTCAATGCTTTATCTTTTACCCTTTTATGACTGAACAACACAGCTGGCGCCACAATTGCAGTGGAGCTGTTGTAAAGAGAAGATCATTATTTTAATCAAAACTCAAGTGTTTAAACGTATTCTTGTTAAACTTAAGTAAGTTTCTAGTATTTGTACTTCAAAAATATAATACATTTAATGTTGGAAAAATAATTACTAGCACGAGTGTGCTAGTGGCGCCACCAGTTTCAATTCATGTTTACAGATAGTAAAGGAACTAAAGTCAGTCATAAGCGGTCAATATTTTATAGCAGTGACCAGACCAGAACTTCTAAGGACGTGGTATGGCTCAATAACAGTGGATGAACGAATTCCCCCGAGCATTTCCGAGGAGCGAGAAAGTTAACGCGACCCAGGCGCTCGTCGTCTCAACACCAAGAGATACACGCTCAAGCACAGAATAGCTAACCATGCAGAGGAGAAACTACCACGTGTGAGGTGAACTCGTGCTGAAACGTCAGTAAGACGGACGGTGGCATGCCGGCAGTTGTAGAGGACAACGCTAGAAAGACCCGACCATTAGGGTAACTTCCACTGCACGCAGTAACCAATCAGACATCACAGAAGTATTTTAGCTAAAGAGCGATCGCTTAAAAACCATCCGCGTGTGAAATAATTTATTGCGATATCATCAACACTCGAAAGCCATCTAACAAAGAGTGCACATAACTTATTTCTCTAAGGTGATCCAGGTTCGATTCCCGGCGGAGTCAGTCCCTGTATTTTCGCATGTGGGAATCGTGCCGAACGATGCCATTGGTCGGCGGGTTTTCTCGGGGATCTCCCGTTTCCCCTGCCCATTCATTCCGGCGCTGCTCCATACTCACATCATGGCATCCCTCACCAGCATTGAAGATCTCGATGTTAAGATTCCAGTATACCCCTGATGCACAAATTCTTTGTTTTAAGGCCGTAATATTTGTTTTAGAGTATACATAAAAAATGTTTATTTGGAAAACCAATTTAATGTATGTTTTGTTTAAAATTTCTGCCCTAAATTTGCATTAAGCTACTTGGTAAATGAAATCTTAAAACAGCGATAGAAAAAAATTTTTATCCATTTTTTCTATCACTGTTTACAAATTGCAGTTAACGCATAAATCCTATTTTATGCAAAATGTTAAAGAACACGTACATTAAATTGGTTCTTCAAACAAAAATTTTTTATTTATACTCTAAAACAAATACTGCGGCTTTAAAACAAAGAATTTAAACATCAGGTGTATAGCGGAATCTTAAGCGCTGATCAAAATCTCTCACTTACTTATTTTTCTATTATCGTTAAGTTCATATTATACAGTAAAGACCAGTGAATAATGTATAAAATTATAATAGTTAATGGAAACCTGACTTTAGCGAAAATATTCTTGCCAGGTCTCAATCCTAAGCCTCGAGAAGACGTTATGCTGCTGTGTTTCATAGTTATTGGCAGTGTGTTTTTGCGTCGAGGCTTCACTCACTTGTCTGTACCAATCAGAATAGGTGACTGAGATACAACGCCTCTTTGACTTGCAGGTATGTCCCCGAGACGCTGAGAATTAAAAACATCCCATCACTGGCCTTGAAACATGGTTGTATACGTGTATACCGGGTATTGAAGCCACTTGTTGGGAAATATTTTCCGCGAAAATAGAGCGTCTGTAATTCACATTGTGTACAGTTTCTAAGAGAATTCAGTACAAAACAGATAAGATGGCTACAGTTTACTGTAAACATTAAATACAAGCAAATTTAGCTTACTTATTTCTTGCTAGGCTAGAATTGAAAGGTGTCAAACTATGACAGGCATGTCGATTCCAAAATAGCGCATGCCGCGAAGATGACTCTTGATGCGAAGGCCGACAGCCTTACAAGAACAAACCAACTAAAGGAAAAGATCAGTAAACTTGCGGAGCAGTATAATAGTCTAGTATCCAGGGTAAATTTGAGCACCAATACAGCGACAACCTTACCCTTCAGTACCGCTTCAGTACGTTCTACCCGAGCTGATCCCCCAGTACCAGTCAGTTCAACTACAGTAAATCCCATTACAGCTGTTAGTTTGGCCCACTACCCTGCCAAACAGTGGGCAGAACAAGTACCAAAATTTGCAGGTAAACAGACGAAAAACGCTGTAAATTACCTCAAGAAATTAGAGGAATATGTGAACTTGTTCTCTTCGACCGACGTCGAGTTGCTGAAAAGTCTAATTTTTAGCTTGGAAGGGACAGCCTTGTATTGGTGGGAAATAATGAAGGGCAACGTACAATGTTTATGGAATTGTTCATGGCGGAGTTCTGGAGCCCTCGTATCCAAGGGCTAATAAGATCACAGTTGACGCAGGAACGCTATGATCCGAAAAGTGGTCGTTCCAAGGAGGAATACTTTAACCACGTGATCGAGCGTGTAAGGCACTTTACTACCCCAATGGAATTATACGAGTTTGTAGACCTAGTAATTTCCCAGTTGCCAGTTAGTTACCAACGGCAATTTACAGGCTGCAATTTTAAGAATCTAACGGACTTTAGATACCACCTTTTGAGGGTGGATCATATAGAGAAAATGTTTTGTTCTTCTGCGGTGAGGGAGAATGAGGTGGCTCGACCAACACCTAATAGGCCACCGATATATCGACCTAACCCAACCCTCAACATTTTACTACCCGCCGACCCACACCATCACGATCACCCTATCGGTTCCAGGAATATCCGAGTAGAGGGGATACCAACCAGCAGAGAGGGCGATATGTCAAGGTCCTTACCCCCGTGTTAACACGTTGCAATGTCAACTGCCCTCAAAGAAACCAAATTCCAGATATAATTTCTACAGCATGAATCTATTCCAGCAGGAACCTTATCCTAGGAACCAGAGCGGCAGGAACGACCACCACGTCGTTAAACTGGGAAATGAGAGACGAAGATGGAACGACCACCAAGTCGTAAAACTGGAAAACAGAGGCGATATCAGAACACGTGTAGCACAGCTGCGGAAGTGCCCTAAGGCATTAAGTGGAAGTCTACATAATACCACAAATCAGTTGCTCTAGTGATTACCAGGAACCAGCAAATTTCGCGATGTTATCGGACAGCAGACTAGCTTGCAAGTTACTACATGAGTCGGCCTCGGTATCATAGTCGGGTAGGCACCGGTCTACGGTGCTGGAGGTCCTGTGTTCGAATTATGGCTCGGGCACGTTTGGTGTTGTCCATTCACCTAACTTCGTCCTCACTGGCTCCTAACACCTCGTTTTTATAAGGGCCGTAAAAATCCTCCCGCAAAGTTACTATGTGCGTATCTGATTTTTTATGTTGGTTGGCAGTACATTTGGTGGGCCTGAATGACTTACTAAATCAATCATATAATGTCAACTGCTCTCTAAATCCCAGTAAGTGCTTATAATCAGTTAAATGTTATTCGAAACAGTGCCTATGACCAGTTAAATGTTAATTACTGAATATCCAGTTAACAATCTGTTTGTGGATAATAAACATGTGCAATGAACTGAAAATCAGTTAAAAGGCGGGTGTATTTCACCGATAATCAGCACAAATCACTTTAAAACCAGTAGCATTTAGTCTGTGAAACTATCAGTACGGTTTCACTAACTTCAGTTGCATATTTTTGACCAAAACGACTGGAAATTCACGGGAGTGGTTCGTTGGTCACTGATCTAAGTTCAGAGAGTGTGAAATGCATACTTCTAGGTAATGCAGGCAAACAAAGCTACAAAGGCATGCAGGCAATAACGTCGTTCCAACGAGAACAGGTGAGATGACTCAAGCCTATCGCAAATAATAACGTGATAATCGGATGTGTACGTGTGGGTCCCACGACCCACATAGGCCTACTACTGCTAAGGTAAACTCGTAACAAAACATGCACACGTAATTGGCGATACTATTTAAATAAAACTGTTAAGCTCACAGACGGTGGGGGTAAATCAAAATTTACGCAACCAATAATGTAATATATTGGCACATGCCCTCTACGTATGGCAATTTGACATAACTCACAAACGAATTTTCCGAGTCGTTTTTGTGGAGAAGCTGCATGTAAAAATTTGTTCAAATGTTCGGAAAGCAGGTATCCCGCACAAGATTGGGGAATATTCCTATAAACTTGATGAGTAAAATAAAAAATTACCATATTTTTTATCACACGATCTGAAGAACAACAGTTTGGAATTTCATTAATCACGGTTAACATGAAGTTCTTCGTAAAGTGATTTGACTGTTATGTATTTTTTTAATGGATTGCTCTTATTATAAAACGGTGATTATTTAAATGTATTTTATGAATTTTTTTAAATTAAAGGAGCTATTATTCCGAGCTCCATTAAATTTGGTACGCCATAATACATACAAAGTTGGCTTAACTTTGATGTGTGTATTTGTTTCATGTCGTGTTGGGATTAAAAAATTGAGACAATTTGATTAAACGTAGATGAAATAAACATTAAAAACGAACAATTTTTTTAAAACTCGTTACATAACAAGTACAGCGATTCGCATTTTGTTTATTTTGTTCATATTGTATTAAGTACATGCCCTTCGAATTTTTTTCGATCACACGTAAATGTATAGAAAAACTTTTCCGAATTGTATATTTATCGGTTGAAAATTAAGTGCTATGAAAGGTGACGTAACTTAGTGTTATTGGCTTTTGCTACGTTTAGTAATGTTGTTCCCCGAAGTTAAATATACCGCTACTAGAATGATAAGGATTATACCTACGTTGATTTAAAGGGACCTATTTTAACCAAATAGAATATTTAAACATTTATTATTCAATATTTTATTCGCCTATTACTGTACCTGTATCTATTGTTGTATGTGCACCATGTTATAAGATACTATGACAATAAAAATTTAAGATAATTTTTATTCTTTCCATATCAACACACCAGATTTTAATATGTTGGTAAATTTACACCATTATTGAGAAAAGTAGGCTTTATTGGTTATGCTGGTTACTTCTTCCTTAGCTACATGTAACCTAAAAACTCCACCCAAATTTGTTAGACTCAAAACTAGAATATGGCATTGGCCTTTACTAACAAATTCCAGCGTCACTGCTTGATGACTAAAACGAAGCCACTGCGCGCTCGTTTAGTGCGCTGCGCGTAGAGGTGATTCTGTGTCCGTCAAGCTTGGCATCCTAACCCTTATCGCTACCCAATATTCTGTAAACTAACCCTTTAAGCGCTTGAGCGTGGATTCAGCCGGGGTTGGAGTAACTTATCTGGACTCAATAGAATGTAAACATAACTTTCTGGCAACTACGTAATTGTACCGCACTTCCAACAGTAGGGCCGCAACTACACAATTTGTCATTTTGAGATAGGCTTCTGCCGTTATGTATTTTTCAACGGTTTCTATAATGTTAGTGCGGCCCCCGGATTTTCGCATGTAGGAATCGTGCCGGACGATGCCTTGGTCGGCGGGTTTTCTCGGGGATCTCCCGTTTCCCCCGCCCTTTCATTCCAGCGCCGCTCCATACTCACCTCTTGTCACCCCTCACCAGCCCTGAAGACCTCGATGTTAATCACTGACTAAAATATATCTCTCACTCTCACTCTTATGTTAATACAAACGCTTATTTTGTTGTACAGGAATGGTACATTTTTGAGTTGATTACTTATTGTTTATTTTTATGTAGTATTACGAAAATAATTTATTTATTAGCCTGCAATATAGAATTTTTAGGTAAGAGACGTAAAGATTGCTAATTGCATTGTAACGTCTAACAAGTTGTGTTACGTTTCTAGAAACGTTACGATAGCCCAACTTGTTCTTACTAAAATTTAAAAATAATATTAACAGTAGGAAAAATAATATTTAATATTATTGATATTATTAGGTCAAAACCATATTTTTTAATTCGTGTAGCTATCAAACTGGAGGTACGAACTGTTGAAGGCCAAATAGGTGGATGAATAGGACAAGAGCAGTATGACGACGTGATATTCTTGTACGGGCATGTACATTGCCGTGAGGCAGAGGAGCTGTAAGGGCGATGCTGGCATGTTAATATAATACAACACCACCTTTACGCTTCGACTTGAACTGCTGTGCGTCACTTCCGTCACTTCCCCGTATTTCCTTTACAAGATTTGTTTTGAGATAAATTACTATCGCCCCTACGAAGTACAGGTTCTGACAATTACAATATATTTTAGTGTGACATCCAAGGCCAAACTTGCTAATCTCATTTACTATTTCACGCAATGGGGCAGAATAACGTTCTGTACTATTGTGGACATACCAAATTCCAATGCTATATCGTCCCAGAAATTTTCGTATGAGACTAAAAAAAAACAAAAAAAAAAAAAACAAGCCTAGTTTGTCTGTAGTCAACGCATCTATAATCCAATGCAGAACATTTAAAATCCCATAACGAATTAATCAAAATACAAATAAAGTAAAAGTCAAATAAACATAAAACAATAAATGTCGAAAGACAAACCAGATGTGTCAAATTCAGGACACCACAATTAAGACAGCTGAGACAATACTGGGACCAAGGCAATGTTAGCCACAAGATAGAATAACTACGACGACGTCACGGACAATAAACTAGACGACACAACGATCAACACACAAAAAAACTATAGATTTCTTAAGACAGACTTTTCACACGTTTTGGGAGCTAACATGGCTTATGTCCACATTAGTACAGTCAGTAATGTAGTTTCTAACAGCATAGAAACAATTTGTTAACAGTTCCAGTGAGTGCACGAACGTAAATTTACAGAGACTTTATACACCCAGGAACTGCAGAACTTTTTTTTCCCGAGATGAATTCTTTCCACGACTTTTTTTAATTCACACGTACTTGTAGCACTCTAGCTGGAAATATTATTTCCACTAATGCAATTTGCTCAACCCAATTTAGTTTAAAATAACCTCAGCCGTACGGTAGCTAATCCTAGGAGCGAGCAGGAGAGGGTGTAAAATCCGCAGTTGTTGGCGAGGTTGCAGAGATTTGCGCGAGATAAGGCTTGTTCACTCGGCTTTGATCTTGCTCTTTGTAGGCGCAGCTCGCTTCATTGCAAGGCTTCCGTGCGCTGCAGCCTATTAGCACACATGAACAAAATTACAACTTGAGGCGGCCGCCTACCCCACGCTTCAAATGCGTTGTAGTGTACACGTAAACAGGGTTTTTTCTACGAAAATATTCCACGTGTGCTTATTGTGCCAACGTACGAAAAGAAAACAAACTTCGGACAAGGTCGTAACCTCATTTTAAAGACGCCACGCTTATTGAAAGCACTGTTTCTAAGCCCTCCAACACGGCTAAAAACGGCCTTTTCAGACTGTCGTACTTCAAAATGTACTAACCGGATGTATGCGAAACTCAGATTGCGACCTGCACTGAACTTAGTTGCAGACTTGCCACCAATAAAATTGTATGGTCACTGCTTAATGTCCCATTGTAAAAACCGTTCGACAGGACGCTTGCACGCTATTTCAGAACTTGGCTCGTTGAGACCACGCGACACTTGATTTGATGCGCGTTTCAAGGTCGACCTTACAGCTGCGTCGCTTTTGAGCCTCTCACACGCGGTTAGGTGGCACCCTTAAGGGCGTTCTAGTGGGGAAAAATCTTAATTTAATATTTGTATAAATTAGGGTCAGATTCATAGACATTATTTGAGAGAACATTTCCCACTTACAAACCAAAAAAAAAAAATTAGCTCAGCCAGTTTTTCCATAATGTCAGTTCAAAGTCAAAATTAGCATATTTTTACTTAATACAAAACTTGAAACCAGTAAACATAATTAAATGGAAAAAATCACATCAAAACTATATGCCACAGCCTACGGCTTGAAGCATATAGAAACATTTTACATAAATATTTTGTATTTAAAAAAATATTTTTTGAAAGTAATAAAAAATTAGCAAAATTTTTAAAAAAATTATTACTACAAAAATTTTTTTGCAAAGGATTTTTATATGCTTCAATCCGTAGACCGTGGTATGTAGTTTTGATGTGATTTTTTCCATTTAATTATGTTAACTGGTTTCCAAGTTTTGCATAAAGTAAAAATATGCAAATTTTGACTTTGAGCCGACATTATGGAAAAACTGGCTGAGCTAATTTTTTTTCGTAAGAGGAAAACGTTCTGTGAAATAATGTATACGAATATAACCCTACTTTATACAAATATAAAATTATGATTTTTCCCCAGTTGAACGCCCTTAAGAGTATTCAGTACCAGTTTAAAATGTCCGTGGTCGACGCGAGTGAACAGCGGAACAATAAGAGCCACAGTGCCACGGTCTGCGAGAAACACATCACCTCTATTCACAGAGCGCCAAACTAGCGCACAAGGCTTCGTTATAGTATTTTTCCTATTGGACTTGAACCGATGACCTTGAAATTTTATTCCTGGACAATATGAAGTAAACGCCAACACGAGCATCTCGTTTTGTAATCTACGAATACATATTTAATTTCCAGAGTTACATTTGTAAAAAAAAACAGTTGTTAGCTATTCTGAGTTGCCCGAATTTATTTTCTAACAAGCGTGCTGAATTATTAAAATTATAGAAGTGAAGATACAAGAGTGTGTTCTGTACGTTGATAACCGTAGTAGGAACAGTTTAAGCGGTTTCGTGTTAAAATTATTCGTGTGACTTGCTAACACACCATTCAAGCTCCAGGCACAAAGTCTTATTGTAAGAACCCGTGTCAATAATATTGCTCAGTTTTATTTAATTTCTGCCTTGTTTAACATTTTCTTAGATTAATTTAGCACATTTCAATATTGACTCAGCTAATTAATTACCTCAATTTTCATTGCGCACATTATATTCGAAATATTAAGGCGTAATCATCTAATAATTATGTTGATACGTTTATGACAATTATGACTTCTTACCTTATAATAAACACTTAATAACACCTAATAACAATTTACTACAGTGATACAAAACTAATCATGAAATGTTTTATCTGTACATAGATACACCGTCAGTGATTCGATCGGGCCTATACCGTTAGTTACGAAAATTAATAATTTCAACAAAGGGGGAGGCAGAACATCGTAAAATTATGAAACTAGGACTTACTTAACTTAGGATTGAATGAAGTTAGCTAAATTGTGTTTTAAATCGTGCTTAAGTTATTAGGATTAAAACTATAAAAAATTAAGTTATTCCGAAGATTTATTTTCGATAGGAGTAAACACATTACGTCAGAGCCAAAGCACTGTGCAGTCACGCTTGAATTGTGTTCGCTTCGATTTCAACCAATGTGATGGAGATTTTTTTTTTGTTTGAACGGTTTTGTATTTAATTCTGTATTCCCTTTTACTTCTAGGTAGTTAAAGATCAGTTTAATATGGCTGGTCTTATGCCGTAGTAAACCAAGCACGTTTTCTTATATGCTTGGAAAGATAAGTTTTGATTCAGTCATGAACTATGAACTTCAATTTTGGTATACATAAAGTACCATTCATTATGACCTTAGCTAACAGTATTTTTCAGTAAATAATACATCTAATTTGTGGTAAAAGAAAACAGTTTTCAAGCTTCAGGAAGAAAATATAGACTTGGTTCACTATGGCTTAAGACAGGCCATTTTATTCTCATGTCGCTATACAAAATATCATACGATGCCATTTTATTTTAATTGATTGTTTTTAGACGAACTTATATAATATTTTTAACAGATTTATTATACACATTATTTCTAAGCAACATCATATTACATAAGCATGTAGCCCCATACGAGTTTAAATCACGTCGGTCAAAGCAATGCATTCAACACTTTCAATGACATTTCATCTAAAATATTTATACGAAGTTTTAAATATATGTTATTGTAAATGTACAATGAATACTGTGCTGAGACCATAATAAATATCCAAGTGCGATTTAAAAACTCGGACAAGTAAGTAGAGCGATACATTTTATGTACACATTCTACTACAGTGTAAATTGTGCTCTGTTCGTTTGAAGAGTCATGAAACAGCGATATTTGACCAATGAATGTTAAAAATAGCAATCCACACGCTCATAAGTAATTAAAACAGGTTATAAGGTTATTTTAATATACGTTCGGAAGAAAATTAGGTTCCTGAGGTTACATATCCGTTTTTCTGTCTGTCTCTCTCTCTCTCTCTCTCTCTCTCTCTCTCTCTCTCTCTGTCTCTCCATACATATATTAGGAGTTCCATAAGTCCGGTCTCATAGGGTAAATAGAAATTGTTGACATATGGAACTGTTTATTAATGATGCTGTTTGTTGGCGTAAGACAACAGCAGAGTGCGTTCACTTCCATGTGTCATTACAACACAGAAAATATTAGAATTGATGGCCGCGATGTGTCTTGCATGTGCGTATGCGATAGTTCAAATTGCTCTGTAAAGAATTTAACGTGGCCGGCTGGATAAAGCAGCATATAGCAGTAATGTTGTTATTCACAATAACGTTTCAGTACAGTCACCTGTTTTAACTTTACTTATGAGACCGGACTTACGGGACCAACAGTGTATGAATATATATACATAAATGTGTATGTATATATGTGTGTGTCTGTGTGTGATTACACCTAAAAACGTTTTAAGACTTTGTGATAAAATTCCATTAAATTACATATATGAATAAATTACTCAGTAAAGTATGGTGAATTTTAAATCATTTGTTCCCACCATGTTCATATTTTCCTTCAAAATGACAGCCATTTTAGATTGTTTGATGATGGGACACATCACGTAACATTTTTCCGAATTTCACATAATTTATTACCACATATAGTGCATACACGTCAACACATTTGATACAAGGAAGTCACAAACGGGTATAACGTTTCGTAGTAATTGTCAAGAACGTTGGACTTTACTTCCAAAACATCCCAGTTAATTCTTATTTTAGGCTGGACGCTAGGGAGTGCATTACAGAAACTGCCTCCCGAGTATGCAATGACGAGTTTCCCCGAGTACGGCAGTTAATTATTGTGAGTCTGAGCTCGGCGAGTTCCGAGTGTGTATATAGTCCCGTGACTTGGGAGACAAGAGTGGGTTTGACGAGCGTTTGACGAAGGGCTGCAGTAAATAAACTGAATGAATGTAAGTGAGCAGGAAGGTATATGTGAAATGAGTGAGGGCTCATTGGTTCCTCAGAAAAGGGAGACTAATATAAATAGTAGTAGTGTATGTTGCAGTCGCAGAGAATATAAATTTGTGAATAAACACGCACACATATACACACGTGTGTGTATGTATGTGTGTATATATATATATATATATATATATATATATATATTGTTACAAGTTTGAAAGCACAAACTTTATATGTGGGCAATTCCCATGAGTTCTTTGGGATAGAGGTCTTATAATTACAAATAAAAGAGTTAAATTATGTACTGGATTTAATAGCTCACAAAGCTACGAAATACACAAAACAGTAATCAACTAGAACTCTCACAACAGAATTAGTTATGCACACAATTACTCCTGTGTCACAGACACGTTAATTAACTTTGACAATTAAAGCACAAGAAAAGTCTACCATCAATTAATTAAACACTATAAATCACAATAAAATTCAGTCATATATCCAATCAACAGTATTTCTAATAATGACAATGTACAACCTTATCAGTCCGAAGTGGTGATGGCTTACCATGTG
>PNEQ01046017.1:0-12481 GCA_003012365.1 Medauroidea extradentata
GGGGGGGGGGGGGGGGGGAAGTGTTTAGGTAACCTAGACTGGATAGAAGACATTGTTTGGACTTGAGTACACGTGCCGTAGATACAAAACTACTCACTACAAGTAACATGTACATCGAGTCACAAAATCAATCAATGAAGTGTTCAATTTATGTTTTCAAGTTTAAGGTCACCATTCTGCAAGTCTGGAACGTACGAAGGCATAACTTGGTTCTCAACCCTACGACCTTTACCCGTGTGAAATTAAGGGCTTGGACCCAAGGAGCTGCATTTTCTGATGATAATAATTTTTTTAAAAAACACAAACGGGAACGTATATCGTAAAATCGTTCTGTAACTTTGTTATAAATGTTTTGAACTACATACTCTGATTTTGTCGAGATAAAATGCAGCATGATGGTAGTTAACCAGATAATTAATGAAATTTCACTTTAGTCAATAAATTACAGCATATCTTTATTCTGTTCATGTAAAGAATTACATTACAGGGTAATTCAAATTGAAACAATATTACAGAGCGATTTCACGTTATTGACTCTCTTCTGGGTTTAAAAATAGTTTTCTCGAAAGCCGAAAAGCTTGGACAATGCCCTTCACTGAGACGCACTTCTCTTGAAGCAATTTTTACCTCAAGATACTACAAACAGATGCTGAGCAGTCTTTATTATCCTCCAGAAAAGAGGGAGGATTTGCATTGCAAAGTCAGTGTAGTTATGTAGTAGTTTAAGATATACAGCTCAAACAGCATAGCAATGTAATTGTCTACTGGCTGAATCCAGATCATGATAAAATATTGTTTTTGGTGAAATTTTATGTGTGTACAAAGTGTTTGTTAAGTTATATTTGTAATAATATTTACTAACTTGATCTGCGTATGTTGCTTGAATTTTCTAGTCTTATTTTATTGACTGCCAGCTAAAACGATGTATTTATTTAACTAATCAATTGCAATATTATTTATAAATATATTGCCTAAGCATGTGTTAACTTCACTAAAATTTGACAAATGAATCAGTTTTATTAATGGATTTGAAATAATTCAATTTCAACAAAAACAAAAAAAAAAAAAGTTTTCTTTGGATAGATACAAACTGCAATCAGGCATTGTACAACGATATTTACTGCAATAAGATGTCTATTATAAGTTTTTCTATTATATTCGCTTCTCGGATGCGACCCGCTGAAAAACTGATCTTAATTCTGTGCCGAAATGTTAGTAAATTATAGTAAATTTCATATATTTATTTTACGAGAGATTTTAGTTTCTTAATTTAAAAAAATCAAAACCTTTTCTTCTTTTAACAGTTTATTTACCAAACTTGTTTATAGTGACTTAATTTTTTAAAAAGTGAGAATGTCAGTGGGCATTGACAATAAATTATAAAATAAACGGAAACAATACTTATAGTAAACATCAATTACTGTCGTATGATAGGTAACTTTACAATGGCAAAGTAATATTTACATATATTTTTCTATATAACAGTCGCGCGGCTCACGAATTAGTGTTCGCTGTAACGAGAATTTTTAGAGTTGTATCTCGCCCTTCGCATCGCATCTGTCGCGCAATTGAGATTCTAGCATCAACTGTTGAGCGACGTTTGCAATTCCTCGTCCTAACATGGCCACCTTTCATTGCTAGTCCTGGGCACAGAAGTGTGGAAGTAGCACAAAATAGGGAAGCGGGGCATTGCGGTGGGCGATGGTGCATGAGCTCGGTTGACCTTAACCTTGGTATTTAAACTTGACCTTAACTTTTGGCCTTGACCTTTATCCATCATCTTGTCTCTATTTTCCATCTTGTCTCCGTCCACCATCTTGTATCCATCCACTCTCTTGTTTACCTTCTACTTTTCGATTGCCATTTGTTTTAATAACCTCTAAGCCGCCATCTTGGTACTAACACTTCAGCCCGACCTTCGGAAATCGCCACCAGGGGCTCTGATGCTTCGTTCCTTAGTTAGTTGCTAAGGTCGCTGCTGTCGCCTTATAGTTCCTGAGTTGGCTGCTAAGAGGGCTGATGTCGCCGCCCTAATATTTCACGAGTCGGCCACTAGTTAATCGACTTGGTCGATGTGCTGGACTCATTCGATTAATCGATTATTAAATTATTGTGTCATCTACTAGGCTGCGCTAGTGTCGCGCTGAACGTAAGGGCCACATACTGTGTAGACTAAGTGGAGATATCACCCTTACGTTTTTAATTTTAAAGTGTGTAGCTTAAAAATCCTTTGGTGGTGCAGAGCCCCGAACAGCTAAACTATGCATCACTTGCAACTAACTGACGCCTTTAACTGTTCTGCTACCGAGGTATGCGGTGAAACAAAGTTTAAATGTTGAAATCATTAAATGCAATACTTTATTTCATCGTAATTAAGTATGTCGTGTAGATCTTGTAATTATTTATGAATATTAGAAATTACTAGTAACTGATACTTGTATAATGAAAATGTATTTATCTGACACGCTCGGCAACCTTCGGTACTTGGAGTTAACTCGCATCCTCATAGCAGGCAGATAATTCCAAAGGGTTAGGAGTGAACCCTCATCTTCAAAGCAGGCCGAAGACTTAAGGATGATGAGTCAACCCTCATCTTCAAAGCAGGCCGAAGACTTGAGGATGATGAGTGAACACGCATCGTCAAAGTAGGTGGATGACTCCGAGGCTGTCACTGAGCATCAATATAAAAATCAATCTATTATTTTCGTTACAACAAACAATTTATTTAAAAGCATTTTTTAATTAATTTACTTTAAACTTCATTGCAAAACTTTACTTTTTTTTACCTCAGACTTTGTGCTATTAAAAATTATACATAGTTCCTTAACAAATCATTTCGAAAATGTTATTGTGCTTCTGAAAGTCTCTTGGTAACATAGATGTTCAATGTTATTTTTGGAAATTTCTTACAATGGGGGTAAGTAACAAACAAAATAAGTATTTTTGACATACGCCACTGTATCAAATAGTGTGTCTCAGAAAACCAGAGAATACACACAAACAATTAAGTAAACAAACAAAAGGACTTTGTCTCCAAACGGCAAATAAAGGTAAACATAAACAATTTCGTAAGGAATTATGTCAGGTGATTTATAAGAAAATAATGCAAACTAGCATCCAAGCACCAAAAAACAAACCAAGGAAAAAATTCATAAATAACTCAGATTATTCCACAAAAGGATCTCCGTCAATAAGTACGAAACAACACACGAAAAATAATTACAACAATAAACACATAAAACAAAACGAACGACAAAAACTGTATGTAGACGACAGAGCAGAGACACAGACACCTAGAGGAAAGCGAACGAAAACAAGTAACACAGTAAATGTGAACAGTAAGACAATGAAAAAAACAGACGAACAAAATAGTATCCTTGCGACAAAACAAAATTCGACATTTCGGAGACTGAATCTGTCTCCGTATTCAGGCACATACACAGTCCGAGGAGCTCCTGCAGACTGAGTATAGGCATTGAAAAATAATGGGTTTATATACTCTGTGCCCTCTCATCTGTCCCGGCCAATAGAAACTGACTGGCTGCGCAGGTAAGTCTCTTGTTATTGGCTAATGCTTTCCTGTGATGATGGCTGTGACTTAGTTATTTTTGTTGAAAATTTACTTATTTTTTTAATTTTTTGTAACCAAGTGTTTCAATTCTATACTTTGCTGCTAACTATGAACGCCGATTCTTCTATCGGAATACATCCCATGAGAATACTTACCATCAGGATACTAACCACTAGTGGCTCCACTATGTGTATTAGTGTTTTACAGTGCAGAGCGAGTGGTAGCCAAGTACCTTCTGCAAAATTTACAGTATTATCCTAATAAGAGCTAGACTATAATCCAAGATAAAACACTCAATATGTTTTATATATACATTTTTTCGAAGTTACAAATTCTCATAATTTCTATTTAATGTAACCTATTTTCTTCAGTTCTTGGATAATCCATTGTATTTCATGTAAGTTGGAATAAGCTCCAAATCAACAGACTGAGTATTTACACAAGTTCATTAGGGTCATCAGAAAATTCATAGACGATATGTTGGTCTTCCTTCGGTTTCATACCTACCGTTGCTGTCCTGTGAGAGTGTCTGGATAACCTTCGTCAGCACTGTCATCATCATCTCCACCTTCAACGATTACTTCTTCACATTGTATTTTCTTCGTTAATTCACTGTCTTCTACATGATAAACATTATCAAATTTCCTGTCCTTATGAGTCTCATTTGGAATGTCCTATGTCCTGCTTCTCAACTGCACTACTATGAAGTTCACCAATTTCATGCGAGAGTTTAGTAAGTTTACTCTTCGTACGAACTGACTCTCTTGCATCACTTGCACCCCCCATAGATTCCTTGTCTTTTGCGAATATTGTGGTACACAACAGTGGAGCAGGTGAAGTCTTTGATGATTGTTCCAGCGCGTGCAAATCTTGCGGTTCTGCTGACGGGATAGTTGTAGTAGTGTCTTGAGGTAAAGTTGACATTTTAACAGACAGAGGTACTTTACCCTGGCAGTTATTGACGTGTATTTTCAAATAATCACCTCCGAAATTTTTTTTTCACACTTGTAGCAGAAAATCCGTAAGTTTGTCGGGTTCTTCTTACATCCTAACCTCTCGTGTCGGTATGCATTACAACCAAAGGTAAAGCCCTTCTTGTAGTATCGGCACTCCATTCCATTTTCTTCGTAGTCAGTGCTACACCTTCGTTCATAATTTTCACACCTAGGACATTTCTATCGCTTCTCGACAGATTAAATATTCGTCTGCTTAAATATAATCAAATATTTTAGGGTAAATGTCCCGCATATGTAGTGAGATTCTCTGCCACATTATTGCAGCACTTTGAGGAATTAAATTTAATTCATCAACATCTTGCATATCATTCAAAATACATTACGTCATTTTAAAAAAAAATTATAATTATATTTTTTTTAAATGTCTTCTTATGCACACTTTATCATAAGTAAATTTAATACAAAGCCATTTTCATATTTTGAATTGGCCAAGTACTTTCAGCCGAAAGAGAAATAGAAGATTGTGACATATGCCCTAGGGCCGCGCGTCTGGTGAGTGACATATCTGAAGGTCGGTGGAAGTGACGAAAGAATGTAGTTGGGTGCGGGCCGCGTATGTTGAGTGACATACGACTTGGCGTATGAGATAGAACACTCAAACCTCAAGCTTCACATAAATAAGGAAGGTAATAGCCATTATTTTTTAGTGTTGTACCACCGGTATTCATATGGAGTTGTTTTGGAAAAATTGGAGCTAATTTATATCAGAAGAGCCTGTCATGGATTCGAACCCGGGTCCTCGCGAATATAGATACAAGCGTTTTATAACTGCCCCATATTCCTCAGTGTATGACACCGAATATCTGGTAAATATCGTATACTTAATTCTAGAGTTTGTGAGAACGTCTAATTGCGTTAAAACTGATCAGATTCCTTACGAAGTATTATTGTTTAGTACTGAAACTTTGAGACGACAATGAAAAAACTGTAATATCATATATCAACGGACCATTAAAAATTCACTTTGTATGCAATTTTGCAAAATTTTTCTTTAGTCGTTTTATATTAAAGGGCTGACTGGGCAGGGCTGACATTGTTGGCAAGCCTATGAGATGCCCTACATATGGAGGTCCCTTGTGCAGTGCATGAAAGTATGTAAGAGTGTACAAGTTGTAATACAGACCTGGACCCTATTCCACAATAAATCACAAGCTCCAAATTTTGAGTTACAAGTTACTAATTACTTGTAATAATTTATGTTCCGCAATGAAGCTGGCAACACTTAAGTAAGTAAATGAAGACTATTACAAGCATTAATTACTAGAAACAAACACTGCAGCACGTGAATAACGTCGAGAGGTAGATTTACGTGAGAAATAGGAAAGAGAGAATAACAACATAAACGATGCTTGGCAAAAATACTACGGTACTGTTTTAATAACTATGCATGCCCTTTCTATGAATTTATTCCTAAACTATTGTCATTCTAGTCCTCTATTTATTACAATGTATGTATCGTACAAAATATACAAAATTCCAATCCTTTGGGTACATAATGGTATTTCCAAACAGAAACTCTGTCCTTATAAGCGTTTTCCAGATTAAAAATTTTTTGTAGTACAACCAATAAACACAAACTTTGTTCTGTACACCAAGGACTGACGTAACAAAACATAAGCTCATTACTCAAGTAAAACTCTCCGATCCTCTCACACTATGTCGACTTATAGTACGTGGATATGGCTCACCTTACTCACTTGAAGAATAGAACAAGAATTAATCTGTCATGTTCTTGACCATTAACTTTATACAAACAACGGACCTCATAGTACATACAATTGTCTGAAAACCTGTGAAAATTTCTACTAATTACATGATATTTTACTTGTCTCAGTGTATTACCTATACTATTGTGGAACACGTACTAATAAATTTACTCAAAATTCTTGTACAATATATTTTACAACTTATAGAAAAACATAATACCATAAAGTATTGTAAAACACATTTTACGTTTTACTTATATTATTATTTTGAAAGTTATTGTAGGGTTCTGGACGTAGACGACTAATGGAATAATGTTACACAAGAATAACATTATTATAGTGATTATACGGCTGTGTGTGCGCGTGAGCGTGGCAAATAGAAACAAAATAATTTATTCCGTACTAAGTAACCAGTGTTATAAAAACGAAATACAGTGAAAGTGATGTTTATTGTTCTTCAACGCCAAATAAAACCATAGCATGAGCAAAAGAAGTGTGACAATAAACTTAGCCGCTCGAAAATATGTCTTCATTATGGTACAGAACTGATCAAAAGAAATTACAGGCAACTTCTTATTTTCTGCGATAAACACGAGAACAGGCGACGTGGATAATTGAAAATCTGCGATAAACCGCAAATGTAGTTAATTTAACGTGTTTTTTTTAGCCTACTTTCCGAAGGAAAAAGTAGGCTTATCGTTAGAGAGGATGATATACCGCGAAAATGTTTTGTGCCAACATACCCTTGAAAACTATGTAGTTAATTACAACACATTTGATTAGGAGATGTAAGTCTGACATAACGTAGCTGTCTGCAGACCAATAACAGGCATCAACTATTACAACAGCGGGATTCTTATTGGCTCAGTCAAATAGGGCAACAGCTTCACGTACAAGCGAAAGCCAGCCATCTTCTGGTAAACTGAACGTGCGTTGAAACCCAGCAAACAGTCAAGTATTCCCACGATAAACCATCACTAGAGACACTGGAAAATCGCGGGAATAGTTGACTGTTTGCTAGGCTCCAACGTGATGTATATAACACTGAATGTTTCGTATCAACATTGGCTATCGTTTATTTGTAGCATTTTTTTTTCTCTACAAGAGGCCCAGTTAGAACTGCACAGCTTGGACACACAACATGTGTGATTTGTCCCAAAACTGTTCACACGTGACACGGTTAATATAATAAAGTTTATTAGAGACTATTTTAAACACTTTCGCGATTTTCCAGTGTCTCTAACCATCATCTCTGCTTATCGTATCACCTTTCTGTCTCTGTGTGCATTTTGTGTGTGTCCGGTTATGTGTCCCTTAAAAACTTCATCAAACCTTGCACACTTACAGCACTTAGCAGCCTGGCTTGACTCCCTTTTCATATTTTAAAATGGTGAGCATTTTAATATTTTTAGATAGTGCTAGATATCTAAGGAACCATTTATTTGAATTTCATCAAACTTGGTACACGGATACTACATACAAAGTTGCCTTGAATATTTTTTCTTTCGTTCATCCTAATTACATATTTTTTTTCAAAATTGTGGTCATTTTTAAATTTAATATAGCATCACGTATATTAGGAAAAATTTTTCAGAAGTTCATCAAAGTGTATTTAGTTCCTCCTGTTCGCATATTTTCAAAATGGCGTCCATTTCTATATTTTTAGTATATTATCACGTACCTTAGGTCATTTTTTTCAGAACTTTACCAAACCTGATACACATAACCACATACAAAGCTGACTTGAATATTGTTTTTTTTTTTTTCATCCTGTTTGTATATTTTCAAAATGGCGGCCAATTTTACATATTTAACGTAGTAACATATCTTAGGAAATATTTTTCAGAATTTCACCAAACTTGGTACACATTAGCTTCTTACAAAGCTGATTTGAATATTGTGTGTTTCGTTCATCCCGTGTTCAAATTTTTAAAATAGAGGACTTTTTTTATAGTATCACATATCTTAGAAAATCTTATCAGAACTTCATAAAACTTTATGCATATATACAAAGCTGACTTGACTTATTTTATTTCGTTCATTCTGTGTGCATATTTTCGAAATGGCGGCCATTTATATAATTTTAGAATAGTATTACATATATTTCAAATTTGTTTTTTCAAAATATCACCAAACTTGGTACACACATACATAATACAAGCTGACTTGAAGTTTGTCTATTTCGTTCATCGTGTACGCATAATTTTAAAATGGCGGCCATTTATATATTTTTAGCATAGTACCACATATCCTAGGAAATATACTTCAGAATTTCACCAAACGTGGTACACATACGCTACATATAAAGCTGACTTGATTTTTGTCTATTTCGTTCATCATCAGTTTCGAAATTACAACAATCTTCATATTTTTAGCATATTGATAGATATCTTAGGATATATTTTGCCAGCATTTCATCTAACTTGGTACACGTATAGACCTACTGCATTCAAACCTGACTTCATTTTTTCATATTTTGTTCATTATTCTGTGATAATTTGTAAAATATGACTATTTTTTATCTTTGTGATAGACATCTCAGTAAAATTTTCGCCCAATTTATTAAAATTGTTACTCGCATAACACATTGTAAATTTTTTTTGTAAAATTTACAAGGATATTCTTTGTAAAATAATTAGTTTATGAAGATACGAAGGTAAACTTTGCAATACTACAAAGGAATTCTTTGTACCTATACCGACAGTTCCTGCACTGTAATTGATTTTGCAAAATATGACGCACTTCTTCGTAGTTGTACAAACTTTTGTAATTGTTGAAAAAAATTTCCCTTGTAAAATTATTTGTTTATAACGTTGAAAGGATTTTGTTTGCAAAAAAACTTAGAAAAATGTGTAGCCTACAAAAGTCGTAAGTTCCCCGGGAATTACTTATGCAAAGATCAAAACCTCTGATAAGTGTTTTTCTGGAATGAAGCGAATATTTATATTAATTGCGTACTTTAAAAGAAAGAATTATTACTGAACTTTACATTTAATGTATACAAATAAATGATGACTAGGCGATACGTAAGTCACAGTGGCCTAGGGGTAAGATGTGTAGATTTTAAGCCGGGGGAGAGTGGTTTTTAACTTGGTTCCTCCTGAGACACATTTTTTATTTTTTCAACATAATCTCATGTATACGTCCTTCATTCAAAAGTTATTTGAAAAATGATTTCAGTGTTATACGTATATAAAGTACAATGAACATTTAAATTATTTTTTTTCCTTATCGAAAGTACAGCTACAATGCTAGTCCTTCTAATTTTACAAACATATACTTTGTATTTTATTACAAGGATAACCATTGTAGTTTTACAAGGAATTTCTCTGGCAACTGGGTTTCCAACGCTTTTATTTGTAAAAGTACAAAAATTTTTTATAGAGTACATAGCAAGCTGACTTATCATTAGTATATTTCATGTGTAATACGAGCAAATCAATTTTATCATTGTATATTCATAGAATACGTAAACGATTTTAACTTTCAGGGTTAAGTTCAACCCACTTTGAGGAAAGTAGGCTTATCAATTATGGTGGAAACTTTTTATGTCTTCTGGTGGAAACTTCCGTTGTGTTGAGTAACCACGAGTGTTGGTATAACTGTGGGCGATGTACAGGAAAAGTTGCAGGAATACCGCATTCATCCGTTTATTCTAAAACCCTCGTCGAGCTGTCAGGCTTTGATAAGCAGTTCCGCTCGGCGGCAGAGCGATAATACACAGCTCTTAGCGCCGTGCCACAAAACACTGCATTACTTTTCACAAACAAACATAAACATATATCATATTACGACGAATTGTATTGTACAAATTTTCTATTTCCTAGTTATTACAGACATTTGATTATTTTATTATATCATTCAAGTGTGTTCACACTAAACTTTAAAGTGTAATATTTTTGTTCAAATTAACCGCAAATCAAATAATCCACCCGTGTTTAATTGTAGTTGACTGCAATGAGTATTTAAGTCGAAATCAAATGTCCTAAATGTCCAAACTAAGTCTAATTGGTAGAGGCCACAGCCTTAATTCGGGGTAACTCACCAGGGGGTTTGTATTATTAAATAGTGTTTGCAAACGTTGATACAAAATCAAAAAGTTCTTCGCACTCAAAAGTGTGAGTTGTTCACAAAATCCAGTTGATGTAACTCATGGTAGCATTGGTGGATTGGTTACGTTTTTCGCTGCCCTCGATAGCTATACCAACTGAAATAAACCAAATATCAACTAAAAATATTTGAATAATAAAGACTGCTGTACCTTCGGCGAAGTAACGCATCTTGAAATATAATTTATAATTTAAACCACGGAAATTTGATGTCTTGCTACTAAATTTCTGTGACTAACAAATCTTCTCTTTTTATACGTAGATACGTCTTTGCTAGCTTCAAAAAAATTTTATTTCTGGAGCCGGCACAGTTGGCTTCCTTTAAAAATTGGCAGTCTGTGAGCGCAATAAAGGGGTGTGTAGGAGTCCTCCACCGGGAAATTTTATATTTTAAGGTGCAAAATGCTGATATTTAAAGAGTTTCTGCATCAAAATATTTAATATACAACTGAAGGAAATCTTAATCTTAAAAAATCTAAAAAACTACGAAATTTTTGTGGGGGGACGTGTCCCCTCCGTCCCCGTCCCCCCGTTTACGACGCCCCTGCAACGCCAATCAAATGAGTTGATTTTAGATTGTGTGAATCTTCTGCATTACGTTATGATTTCACATCTGCTGCATCCACGATTGTTAATTTAAAGTACTGGTTTTTACTAATTGACTAGCCATATTATGGGGCAGTTTTTACAAAGGCGCGTGACTATTTATGTGACCCACTGAAATTTTTTACCTCATGCAAACTGGAGACATCTTTCAGAACTAAACACTACTTTTGTGAAAGTGTTTTTTTTTTTACCCCACGGATCTGTACTCTCAGTGACGTGAAATGTGTTTTTAAATGTGACGACTCTAATTACATTTGGTGTTTTCAAATTTTTGTTCCACATGGACCATTACTTTTTCCATCATCAGTAGAGAAGGTGATTTATCGCGCGAAAAGTTGACAGTTTGCTAGGCTTCAATGTAATGTATTTATTTCCGACGCTTTTGTTTCGTTACTGGCGAGTCCCTATTTGACTGGGCCAATGATAACTCTGGTGCGCTACTACTGAACGTCTGTGATTCGTCTGTAAACAACTAGACTGTGCCACATAACCGTCGGCCAACAATACATGGCGCAGGACGATACACTGGTTTGCAGAATACGCTGGCAAAATACATTCTCGCGATAAATCACCTTCGCTAACCATCAGTAAATGCTTAACTCAGGGTAGAGTATAGCCAAATTTTCTTTAACAATTCATAACTTTTAGACGGTTGTGAATCGGATTATACAAGTTTGGTTTATTTGGTAGGTCTTGGGCCCTTCTATCTCCCGCCTCTTTATTGACGTCTACTTCCGGAACATCTTGTATATATATATTCTTGAAGGCTAGCGTACATGTCAGTGAACCCGTCAGTTTTTCTCATCTCTGCTTATAGTTAGGACTAAGAAATATTCACGAGTTCAACGACCTGCATGCTATAATCCAACGTCCTATGCATACTCACCCCCATCTATTAGTTCATTGTCTGTTGTCTGAATGAGTAGCAGGTAATGGACAAATGGTAGGGCTTCGGTATACACATGATAATGGATTCTAGCATGTTGGTCGTTGAACTCGCCAAATATTCCTAGCCCTACCGATGAGTAGATAGGTAGGGATACTGGAAAATCGCGAAAATGGTTAACATAGTCTCCAATAAACTGTAGTATCTCAATCGTGACACGAGTGAACAATTTTCTAGCAAATCACACACGTTCTGTGTTAAAACTGTACAGTTCTAATTGTGTCTGTTGTAGAGGGACACATTGCTTCATATAAACCATAGCCAATATATGTGCAAAACCTTCAGTGTTATACATAGCATGTTGGATCCTAGCAAACAATCAACTTGTCCGCGTGTCTATATAGATAGGCAGTCTCCCAAGAAATCACGTGTGTGCTTGTCGTTCGTGGTAAGGGAGTAGAAACCAATGAACATATGTATATAGGACTGTGGAATATAGCCCGCGTGTCTCTATAGATAGGCAGTCTCCCAAGAAATCACGTGTGTGCTTGTCGTTCGTGGTAAGGGAGTAGAAACCAATGAACATA
>PNEQ01046018.1:0-12480 GCA_003012365.1 Medauroidea extradentata
GGAGTAATTGTGTGCATAACTAATTGTGTTGTGAGAGTTCTAGTTGATTACTGTTTTGTGTATTTCGTAGCTTTGTGAGCTATTAAATCCAGTACTTAATTTAACTCTTTTATTTGTAATTATAGACCTCTATCCCAAAGAACTCATGGGAATTGCCCACATTGAAAAGTTTGTGTGCTCCTCAAACTTGTAACAATATGTTTGCTGTAGTGGACTACATCATTAGTGTCTGTTAATTTCTTCTTATCCGTTAAGCCAAAACGAAACTAATCTACAGGTTACAGTAGCCTGAAATGTCTGTACTGTCTGTTTCAATTGCATTAATCATACACTAAGAACTGGTAAAACCTCGCTATATTGCCCAGTCACAGTTCCGGAAAATAGTATCGAATAGGGTCGTTACTGAGGGGTGGCAGTTATAAATATGGTAAAACTCCGATTTCGACGCTCACTGTTGTTAAGAATATGATCGTTATAGAGAAGTGGCCGTAGTAAAACTGGTTGTTATAAAAGGGTTTTACTGTACCATATTTCATGTGCTGGCTTCTGGTTTTTAGCCACTTCAGTGTTGTCTCAACATTTTGGCAGTTATTGAGAAAAGAAAACTCTCTGTGTTGTTCAGTCTCAGAAGGGGAGCGTAATAAGACAGCAACTGTGAAAGCCAGCAATCTATTTATAGAATACTGAATTTGTTGAATATGTGGGTATACAGTAGAACTCCAATTTAACGAAATGCCTCGAGACCAGAAAATATTTACTCTAAAACGATGTTTCGTTAAATCCAGCTTTATATTTTCTTTACCCCTCCCCCCTCCCCGTCACCAAAAAAATTTTGAATCCTCAGTCATGTTTCTTGGGAAATGGAGGTAATTTTAAGAAAGTATGGTAGCCCACGACAATTACATACCGCAGTTACCATCAATAGGTAAGCCGGGCCCTGAAAAATAATATTCGGCAAAAAAACTTAAAAAACTGCCAATTGAACACTTGTCGAGCGCGCACCCGGTGAGGCTGCCCGCCCACACGCGTCATTAACACGTGAGAAGTGATGATAAACACTGACGAGTTGTCTTTCTTTCCGTCTCTCACCCGCTCCTCCAAGAAAATTTAGAAAATTTCCATTAAATATTTTGGGGGGAAAAATGCAATGAAAACTGAAGTAAAAGTTCACAAGATAACGGTAAGATAATAAATAAATACGCGCAGCAGCCATTGTAACTTACAGGCTGCCGCGCTCGTGAAACCAACTGGTTGCTGCTTGCTAAAAATATTTTGCACTCTACCTAGCAGTTTTTAGCATTGGCAAAACATATTATTTACGTTAATGAATTTCTTGTAAAAAGTGAGCATAAATACATAATATAGTAACGAATTTATACTATTCATTTTTTATAAATACGCTAGTTTTAGCACGGGATGCAACAAAAAATAATCACTCTGGACACCACTGCATTCTATCGGTAAAAGAATTAATCTGTAAAGCACACTGCACGATAGCGCATTCTGACGTAGACGTAAAGCACTATCTGTGAACTAGTACCAGTGCTGTCTGCTGCCGCGCTGTGTGGACTGGGTATCTAGATGCTCGTTCACTCGCCAGCCGCCAGGATGAGGATCTAGGCGCGCGATTGTTACGCAACACAGCATTGCGCACTCAGCGCAAAGTCACTCCTGTGGCCAATGTTCTCAATGAATTTTAACGATTTTTTAAATTGGTTTCTCGATGGATGATTTAACACTATCTACAGAGAAAAATTTATATATTGCGGCCAGTAAACATATTTTTAATAGACTTACACTACACTTTGTATTTTATTTTATCAAAGTTACTTAGTTATTTCATACATTTTTGGTTATTTTTTATAGTTTCTAAAAATCCTTGCGTTAAGTCGTTGTTTTCGTTATTACAGAGTTTCTTAAATCGTGGCTCTACTGTATTTTTAGAACCAGAACATTAAGTTTATTATAATTTTTTAAAGTATTAAAGAGAAATGCCGGAATAGTTCGCTAGGCTACTACTTAGTTAAAACTTAATAAAGGTGGAAACAGGTACAATTACTCATGTATAGACTTGTGCCAGTTTCTGTCAATATTAATTTACTGTAGTTAGAAATGTACAAGGCAGTTGAGTGAACACAAAACAAAGACGACACATTTCATCTTGTTGTCATGTTTCTTTGGCAAAGCCATCTTTCTTGGGAGGCAAATGATAGAACGGACTCTGCAGCTGTGGTAATTAGTACGCGTAGCAGCTGAGAGGTAAAGTATGGTGTTGCAGGAAGTTTGAATATTTGGTAAAGTAGTTTCATTTTATGTTGAAGTCCAGTGGTTATCTGAATTTTGTGAAAACTTGATGGGATATTTCCCAGCACTATTGTCGCGATGGTGGCCTAAGGCCTTCACCACCCTGTTATTGCAGCAGGAATGAAAATTAAGGTTATAAGAGGCAGCAACTGGTTTATGGTGAGAGTTTATTAATCTAACTAGCTGTTGCTTGCGTAGTGTCTGACCTGCAGTGTATAGTCTTATGCAAGTAAAATACTGTGAGTAGTTTTAAATTTGTATACAAATGTTACTGTAGAGAATTTTGTTTTTGTTCCACAAATTATTTGTGATTGTGTTTTGCATGTTGTTAGCTGACTTGTGTTTTGCATGTTATTAGTTTACATTGCAAGTTTTAGACAATTATATTTCCTTTTCGAGATAAATATTAGGTACCGTGAGAATATTTAGTAAATAAATAAAAGTGAGTTTTATAATTAATTTGATTAAATCAAGAAGTTTTCCAACACAATGTACATACTGTAGTAATTTATCTCTCTTTTGGTACCATTGTTAGTACAGTAGTATCACTTATCTGAGCAAGTAATGGGTGTCCTAGAGACCTTGCCTCAAGGAAGGGGATTTGGGGAGACTTGTCAGACCAGAGATGGCTAGGGACCCCTAAAAACTGTGAATAAAAATTGCCACTTTCTGTGTTTAAAATTGTTAAAAGTGGTTAAAAAATTTGGTGTTAAAATCTTTGAAGCGGTGTAAAAACTAGACAAAAGCGGTGAAAAAAAATTTTAGCGGTAAAAAAATGTGTGTAATACTGTGAAAATAATTATATTTTACCATCAAACTAATTACAGTAGAACCCTGTTATAACATTCCTGGATATAACATTTTCCTGCATATAACATCACTTTTATTTGGTCCCACCATTTTTACATAAAGCATAATGCTTTCATTTCCTGCTTATAACAACACTGGTATTTTCATTTCCTGCATATAACATCACTTTTTTCTCAGACATTAACCAAAACTCTGGTAAAATTTTTACTAATGCTATTATTTTTAGTAAATTTACTAAGCTGTAGAGTTAAAAAAAAAAAAAAAAAAAAAAAAATGTCAGGGAAAGTGTCATAAGTGTACATCACTGTGATATTAAAGACTGTGATCCTAAAGATGACAATCATGAACCTACAGAAGACAAGTGGGAGAGCCTCTATTATACACACAATGTATGTATTCATCATGTTTCTGATAACACAGAAATTGTAAACTCATTCAATCGCATTATAGCCTTATTCACTGTACATAAACTATCAAATTTTAAGTTACTTTTGTGTAATATCCTTTTACTGGTGTAAAAATATTGATTCCTGCTTATAACATTTTCCTGCATATAACACTTTTTTTCACAGGTCCCTTGAAAAATGTTATAACAGGGTTCTACTGTACATTTAACCAAACAGTTTAGATTTTGCCTCATTATCATTAATTTTTAACATTTACAAATAATGCCTTGTACTTGACTCAATCGTGCAAATTAAATTTTTTTTTCTATTACCAGACTATATAAATATCCTCCTTTTGTTGAAACTACTGTATTTATCTATAGTTTTTCATAATTTTAAATATTTCCAACAGTTTATTCAGCACATGTAAAAATTAAAATGTTTTATTACAAAAAATATATGGTTCAATTAAGGTTATTTGTCTAACGTAGCTACTCAAACAGACCAACTGTTTGGTATTTACTTAATGATGAAATCCACATTTTAGCCATTTCAATTTGTGTTCTTAAGCTTAGCGACACAGAGCAACTTCGCAATATCACTGCTTACAGAAGGATTTGTCTGGTAAGGTTTTTCGATTATTTCAGTTATGAAAATCAAAATTAAATGCATCATCTCCGAAAATGTCAAAACAAAACATTAACTTGTAAACAACATTGCCAACCCTTCAGCAAAAATGTCCATATGAAAATATCATTTGGACTGTATTTTTCGCTCCAGGACCGTACACTGCAATTTTTAGAGTTTTCTGCCGAGTTTATGCCTTATTTAGCATTATTCTCAATTTCATATAACTGTAGTAGCTAAATGTTTATTGTTTTAACTTTAAGTGATTCTCGGCAATGACGTGTGTACTGCTTCTGCTATTTTCGAATCAGGTGGAAAAATAATCAAAACACCCTCCAAGATCGGAGAAAAATACTGCTAACTTAGCTTCCACAGTGTGTGCAAGCTTTTGAATGTCGGTACAACAAAGTCAGTTTTTTTAGAAGAAATAATAAATTGTTCTCTGGCTTGCTACAAAAATGCCTTTAATTTTTGTAATGTTTTTTTATCAAATTTTGTTCTGAAATTAAATTATTATTATTATTATTATTATACATTTTAAAGTTTAGTGCATTAGATTTAAAGAAAAAACGGATTTAGTTGAAACAATTGTGATAAAGTTTAAATCGGGTGAAAACACTTAACTTATTTTCCTAGAATGTGCTAGGACCGTACAAATAGCATACGGTCCAAGGCCTGGACCGTACATCCGTACACACAGCGAAATTACCGTACATACCGTATTTACTCGATTGTAGGCCGACACCGAATGTAAGCCGACCCCTAACTTTCAAAACATTGGAAAAAAAAATTAAAATATGACACCAATTATAAGCCGAATTTTGAAGGTCCCGCGCACTGAATGATAATGGCAGAGTTTTACGGCCCTTTAACGTCTCAGGTCTTCAGAGCCGATGATGATTTTTCTACTCGTCGTTTGACGCGAAGTACGGTAGGTAAACAAGTGGGCACCAGGCGGGCGAGACACGTCATGCAAGATGCAAGGAATGCTGGCTTGGCCCGGCCCGGCACGGCCCGGCGCTGTAATTCGACACGACACTCGGCACGTCCTGGCCTGGTGCAGTAGGCAGACTGGCAGCCGGCCGGCAAAGCTGTAGCCGTACGAGCTCCCAAACATTTTGTTTTTTTAGAAATAATATGCGGGTGGTAGATAGGTAAATACGGAATTAGACCTTTAATGGAACCGTGAATTTATTATGTGAATGAGCTGGCATAAAAAATTACGTTGGTACCGGATATTAGATTAAACGTTTCCTCGGTATATTTGCTTATTTTTTTAAAACCCTGCTGTATATTGTCTTCTCTTCATTTTGAAACTTAGCAACCACGTATTACGTAAGTAGGTACAAGCAGCAAATACAGTGGTAGCGGACCGGCGTGTACCGCAGGACGCCTTGTGACTACACACTGCCAGATCGGCACGCTCGCTCCAGTCCAGCCCAAGGGCCGGCCGGCACGGTGACGTCATCTGTCGGCCGGCCGTGATATTGCTAGAGATCACACTTCGTCTAGTAAAAACTGCAAGTTTTTATGTATTAGGTTCACGTTTACGTCCTATCAGTACTGATGAAAGTGTACGGCCTATTTTATAAACGTATTTATTTATTTTTGGTCGAAACTGTATGTAAAATGGTTGAACCCGATTGTAATCCGAGTCGGGATTTTTGATTGTCCAAAACGGTAAAAAAAGGTCGGTTTACAATCAAGTAAATACGGTATACGCTCAGGACCGTATGGTTGGCAATGCTGCTTGTAAGCAAATGTGCGTTAAGTCATTGAGATATATATTGCAACACGGTGGTAGACTTTGAACGTTTGCTGCCGCTACCATTGCTCGGCCGCGATCTTGTCGATATATCGAGATCGCTGTACCGTGTGACTATGGCCGTGCGTGAGTTGATAACTTAAATGTTGAGGAATGAATATAACTGCGCTAATGTATCTATGATTACGATCTGTAAAAGTAAAATATCTGTTTTTTACGCAGTCGAATGTGTGAAACATACGTATTTTTCGGTCTGTCCGTTATTTAAACCTTTTAAATATTACATAGTTAAAATGGTTAAAGTTTATCAAAACGGCACGCATGGAGTAATATAATTACAGCGAAACAATAATTAAACAAAACCAGATGCATCTGAAAGGAAAACGTACAAATTTTGATGATAGGCCTCAACTGATTTGCGACAAATCATCTGCTAAGACGTCTGAAATCGCGTGACACATAGCTTTTATCAAGTTATGCTGAAATTTGTAGAAAACTTAGAATCATGATGAATTTCGCGGATTTCGCGAGTCACCATTTTTAGGGGTCCTTAGTGATGGCTTTCACACAACTTTTGTATCAGGTTTGTAGGATCGTGAACTGTTGGCATCTCTTGTATGTTGCAGTGTTTTCAATTGATACAACTATTTCGCCTTTCCTATTCCCCATATTGTTGCCAAACCCACATCATTGTCTTGTTTGAATGCTCCAGGATGGAAACTGCAAGGGTTGACAGGCTGGTCATAAGATGCTAGCTATCCCTGTTAGCCTACCCCTGTACCCTCATACTGTGTTCCACTTAGTATCGCACTGAACACCATCATGCACTGAGCATAGTGCTAACAATCTGAACATAACTGGTTGGCAACACTTGCCAGGAAGGTGGGAGGAGTTTCCCACAAGTACTCCCTAATGAGCTACAACACCATACATTTTACTGTGGCCGAAAGATTCTATTCATGCAAATTTTAAATTTTAACTGAGTAATACATCTTGGTTGCATTTTAATGTTCAGTTAGATACACAAGTGTTGCAGGTTTGTAACCTGTCGATGTGCGAGTGTGTGTGTATGAGCGGTTGGCCAGTGTGAGTGACGATGTGAGGAAGAGTGTTTGTGATGTATGTGTTGTAGGGTGCCACATCAAGGTCCATCGTGAGCACTTGGAACGCAAGGAGGAGGCCATAGCACCTTGCAAGCTGCACTACGACCCTAACTCTGCCAAGGAACTGCTATTACTGGCCGCCAACACAGACGATCAAAAGCTGTGGATACAACGGCTCGGCAAGAAGATCCAGAAGTGTGGTTACAAGGCCAACAGCTGCCTCGATGGTGCTAAAGTTTCTCCCAGGTAAGCTTGTCTCCCTTTACAATACCGTATTTCATCTCGCAATTGTCACCATCGTGTAATTGTTGCATGTAATTTTCAAGAGGACAGAAATGGTACAAATACTTTCATCGCATAACCCTCACACCGCAATGTTTTGTTTACGTTTCTGCACCAGAGATGTTAACTATGTACATTCAATTACAGAGAATGCCACTTTTAGAACAAAATGGTTGCCGCAAGAATCAATTATACAGTAAAACCTCCATTAACGAATATTCTACTTAACGAAAAACCCTGTACAACGAAGTAAAGATTCGGTCCCACCAAACCCCCATAAGAACAATGCATTTTTAACCTCCAAATATCGAAATTTACTTTGTTCGCAACGGTAAAATTCTCTCTACAACGAACGACCAGTTTTAAAAAAATCACACGTCAATAATTATATTCAACAAGCCACTATTTTTTTTTATTTTCCTCGTGCTGAAAGTACGTTTAAAACCTTGATGCATACAATAAAAAACTGTAAATAAACATAAACAACACGTCTTCAGTTCCATAGTTTAAAGATACACACAAGGTGCGCATGCGGCACTTGACATAAAATGGCCACCTAACTCTTAGTTGCAACTTCAGCGCTCGTGGTGGTGGAATTCCATACCATGATTTTGGCGAGATAACCACTCCGAATCCCATTTTTCTGTGGTTAAAAGTGCGCATCCCAACAGTGTACATCATCTGTGACATAAGCCTCTGTTGTTTATTGTTTTGCTTTTCTATCGCCGAATTAATGACGGTCTTTTAGAAGTCTAATATTTAGCACGTGGTTAGTTGTAACTTTAACGTGGATGTGTTTGAATGAAATGTTGCGGCAGATAATAATAATAAAACTTGAAATTTAAAAAGTTGTTCATCAAAGTGATAGTGTGAGATACTGTAGTTAACAATTTCGACATTCGCGTCCAAGCCTACACTATCAACCATAATTTCAAATCGTAGGCAGATAGAAAACAACACTGCCTTTGTTGGCGTAAATAGGAAACGTATTGAAGTATGTAAAAATTAAGTCTTGTACAAGGAAATTAGATTGGTGCTTGGAGGTTAGGGGCATTAAAAAGTAATGCTTCGGGACTTATTTTTGAAGGGAAGTTTTGGCATGAAGTACTTGAAATGTGAGTAGAAAATTAGCAAGCATCCAGTGGCTGGCATTTCAAATTTAAAGTCATTGTAACACACTATGTATGAAGTTATCTGGTGAAGAGCTTGATGTAACTCTGATATTCTAGAAACATGGCAACCTAATGTGAAGTTCCATGTGCAAGACATTTTCAGTTGTTCATAATCTTTAAAATAAATAGCAATCTCAGCAATATTATCATTTTTTTGGTTGCTTCTACCTATAATCCCAGGATATACTGTGAGTTGTCGACCAAAGTTTTGTAGTCCATGTGAAATTCTATGTCGAGTAGAACTCAGTTGTATAAATCCTCTATTTAACAAACCCCCTTACAACAAACATGTCATTTTTTGGTCCCTTGAGTTTTGTTAAATAGAGGTTTTACTGTAGTTAGAACCAAAATATTCTGCTTGAATGAACGTGGAACAACATGATGCTACAAGTTTAACAGTCCGCTATCTTGTGTGTTTGTCTTTTGCGTTGACTTTCCCAACTGAAGTTGCATATCAAGAACATCGCAAAATAAAAATGAAGTTTGTAAACACTGCAGCGGCAATAAACTGCAGCGGAAATGCAATAAAACTGTTCCGTTATTATTGTGAATCGCTTTCTACTTCACAAATATTTTAAAATGTCAGTCGGCAAAGAAAAAAAAATTAGATGTTTTGCAGTACAAGTCGCAGAAGCCAAAAACAAGTGCTTCAAGTGAAACGGAACTTGGAAAAGTACTGCATTGATCGGTTTTCTACTATGTAATGATGTCTATTTGCCGGTAAATTTTTATTCATGATCTTTACTATTCAAGTACAGTACCAGTAAATACTGCTGATCACGAAATGTGTTCCCACCAAATGTGCATATTTAATTATGCACAAAATTAGGCTGCCTAACAAAACTAACTTAACCTCCAAGGTCTAGTAAGTTATATAAATTTAGTGTTTCATAGTTCATATGTCAATATTCCCGCCAATATTACTGACTTTTATATAAATATGGTCAGTTACGAAAAATGTTAGTTTAAAAATAAATTTTATCATGGAATTTTTCTCGAGTAATGGTTGCACCTACAATTTTTTTGCATTACATTATCCAAGAAATAAGCGTTGCTTGTGCGGTGAAATAGGGTAGTCAGTTGTGCACAGGAGCTGACTGACTGGACTTATTGTGGGAGGGCATCAGGCGAGTGGTGTATGCTTGGAGTGATTGTAAACACCTCTGATAACTCTACTTCCATTCTCCTTTCAATAGTTCCTTGCAGGGGTAAATTATTTCAAATGTTTCATGAAAGGACTAAACAGAAAATGTATAGTAAACAATGTACCATAATTTTAGTTCAATTTTGGGAAGTGGAACTTCAATGCTGTAATTTTGTGTACTGTAATGGTGAAGCAGACTGTCATCTAGGTGTTATTTTTACGTAGTAGTCATGTGTCATCTAGGTGTTATTTTTACGTAGTAGTCATGTGTCATCTAGGTGTTATTTTTACGTAGTTGTCATGTGTCATCTAGGTGTTATTTTTACGTAGTTGTCATGATTTAACACTAAATCTCGTTGCCGGCATCTACATACAGAAAAAATATATGAATGTATGCATGCACACACACACAAAACATGATTTATGAAATTGATTTTACTTGTTTGTCTACTTACAACAACGGCTGCAGGAAAATGCAGTATATACACTACACAAGTATAACACCCACTTTTTTTTTTTATTTAAACCAAAAAGGAGCATCTAAAACTTGGGTACACGAGCCAACTCTGTATAAAAAATTTTTACCTCAAATAATTAGTTTTCAGGTTTTCGGATATTACTCTTAAACACAAACATACTACAGTAATGTTTGCTATGTACTAGGTTTCAACTGATAACACACAAAAATAGGGAAGAAATTTTTTATTTTCAAACAAAAAAATTCGGGCAATATGGCGGTTGAATTTTTTTGTCTTAAGTCGTCAGTTAAACAAAGCGATTTCACATCTCCTTTGCCGTCGTCATAACACAAAACAATAACTTTCATAAATCACCTTATTTACAAAAACACGTAGGCCTCACGTCGCACATATGTCAGTGTTGCGCGGGCAGCCTAACTCACCAGGCACACACTTTAACTACATTTCAGCCAACGTTTGTAACATTTTTTTACAGTTTTTTTTTTTTTTTTTTTCACAGCTGCATATCACTAATTTATTATAAGTGCAGTATGTTATTGTTTAATGTACGCAATTTTTTTTTTTTGTTTTAAATTACGTTTTACTATGATATACTATTGCCCTTTGCTTAGCTTTGATCAATTTTGAAAATATTAATTTTTCCAGGGTTCCTGGAAATTAAGTCGTTGGATCCGATGTCGTTAGATCCGATGTCGTTAGATCCAATGTCGTTAGATCCGATGTCGTCAGATCCGATGTCGTTAGATCCGATGTCGTTAGATCCGATGTCGTTAGATCCGATGTCGTTAGATCCGATGTCGTTTGATCGGGGGTCTACTGTATAAGTACGTACAATTTGTGGATGGATACCTTCGAAGTATTACAAATGTTTAGATAAAACTAGTTATATAGGCGTTCCAATAAATCAAAATTGGATGAGTTTTCTCCACCTTACACATGAACACACAGATTGTATGCCCCCACAAGCTGGTAGCTATAAATACAGTACGTAGGCGGAAGATAGACAACACATTAAAGAAGTGTTTTGCTGTCTGGGCCAGCTTCTGACAATATGTAGACACTCTTATGTTTTATGGATATTGTAATTGGCTTAGGTAGTTGGTGAAACTGAAAATACGCTTATGGATTGTTACCAAGCTGTGCAATTTTCGTAGGTCACACTTGAGGCACTGTATATTGCATGGATGATTGTGTGTTTGCAGGGAGTCGACAAGGTCGTCCCTGAAGCCGTACGGGACGCAGCAACAGAGGTCGGCAACCCTGCCTGCGAATGCGTCTGCAATAGGCAAATGACACAGCTTCTTCCATCGCTGAGACGGGCTGGGTCGCTGTCGAATGGGAAGGCTGAGCTGCGAAAACTGAGCTCAACCGGGGCTCTGGGCTTACTCGCGTGAGTGACACACTGACTAGTGTTTCCTGCGCGTGCAACGTGTTCACTTCGTCCAAATTAAGCTCAATTGTGAACATATTTTAGAGACATTTTTATATGTTATTTATATAAACTGTTGTAGAATTTTTAAATAATTTTATTTTAAAAATAAAATCAAAGGTAAATTCAACTCATTGCGAGTGATTTCCTTTGGTTTTGTTACATCGGAGTAACATACAAATGTAACCGTTATTTACATCACTTTACATTTTCTAGCTTCAAATTCTTTCAGTGAAATTTAATAATGGTTGAAATCATATCTGCAATTTTATTTTCAATGCCTGTATAATGAGAATTTTTGCTAACTTTTCTAGAAGTATAGTATGTTTTCTTTGGGTAGGTGGAATTTGCTAGTCAATTGGAAGAGCTGTGTTTTCTTGTTTGAGGATTGCTCTAGATGACGTACATCCAGTAATAGCAACGACTTGGATTTGTGTTGTGGGTACGGTCATATCTCACCTGTAGAGTTGTGCTTTGTCAGAGACGAGTTTGTCAATTGGCACTGGACTAATGATTTTGTTTTTGATACTTCTTTTGCCTTGATGAAACTTTTGACTTCATGCTGTTTTTACTGTAATTTTTGTTGATTTATTCTGTGATGAAAAATGTAAAAAAAGTGTGCGACATTCCTTCTACAAAAAAAAATATTTCGTCTGTGTCTTGTTCATCTGCGTAAACTTCGTGTCTGCTGTATATTCGTCTCAGTGCTCTCGTATGAATGCTAATGGGTTGTGCCTTGTATAGACATAAATCAGTTATACAGGCTTTGTGATAATGCGAGGAGTACCTTAGGAAGGCTGCTTGGTACTTAAATTGCAGTATGATTTCAGCAGGTTATTTAGTTAAAGTGTTCATAGTTAAAATTCTGTATTTGATATTAAACTTCAGTAGTTCTATGGCATTAAACAGTCAGTAGTCGAAATGTTTTTTTTTTTTTTTTTTTTTTTTTTTTTTTTTTTTTTTTTTTTTTTTTTTTTTT
>PNEQ01046019.1:0-12476 GCA_003012365.1 Medauroidea extradentata
CCCTCGCTGTAATAGCCTTTACTGGGTGGGGAGAGTCCGACGAGGAAGACGGCGGTCGACGCTTCGGGAGTGCATCCTGGGAGTGGAGCACGCCGTCATCTAGCCATCGCGCCCTCGCCGACAGACTACTTACGCCGAGAGGTTTCGACTTACCACCGTGACCTGCACCGCCCAAAACCTCACCCCCACCCACGACAAACTTAAATCCTGAGCTTCAGACAGACCACAATACTCTGCCAGTCTAAAGAAGGCTGGGAAGCAGATTACCAAATAAAACTGGACCTAGAATAGATTTTAGGGTGAGGTTTCTACACAAAAGCTGTACACTGAATTTCAGTCAATCCAACGATGTTTAAGAGTTCCACTGCATATGTTTATAAGTGAGTTATGTGCATATATATAAATAAAAATCTCTTGACAAAACTCACATAAAACTTAGATAAAGTTTCAAAGTAAAATCTCTCACATGGGGACTGTTGTAGAATAATAATTGAGGCGATGAGAACCAGAGTGGCCTAACCCATTTTTTTTTTAGACAATGTGTTAACAGCAGAAATAGACCACGAATAATTTATATTTTGTTGTGACAAAACTTTCTAAGCATGATCTTGTTACCCAAACAGCACTAGTGGGGCTAACTGTTCTGGCCCTTTTGAATTCCAAGAAAAAATAAATGCCAGAATGGCATAAAATAACATTGGGTTAGGCCACTCCGGCTCTCATTATCTCAATTAGACCACTCGCTTCCCACCATGGCAACATGAGTTCAATACCTGGCAGTTTCAATCTCAAATTTTGCTAAATAAAAACATAATGAATATTGCCTTTAGCATGATAATTTTCTCCAGATATTTCCCTTTTCCCATGTTCATGCAATCTACCTTATACTGACCTCAAGTCACCCTCTTCAGTGCACAAGTGCATGTGAACACCAAGTTTTCTGCCAAGAATTTTTGCAAAATATTTGTAACATTCCTCTGTGTCATTACAGTTTTCAAAGTTAATTTTACCTATCATAAATGCACAACAATTGTACCCTATAAAGCTGCAATGTTGCAACACTGTAATGTATACAACATACATATGCATTTCTCTCTGCCTATGTGTGCAAGCACACTCTAAACTGACGTTGCCTCTTATGAAAGATTTAACATTGACAAGGTGCACACGTCTGCCTGTACTCATGCTAGTTTTTTGAGCAAATGATTCCTTCATTCATCTCTTGGTGGAAGCACCTACTGACTCAGCTTACATCCCCACCACTATAAAAAACTTGCTATATACTAGCAGTTGCCCTTTGACTAATACTAGATCAGACAGTGTCCAGACCACATAAATATTCTGTACAAAAATGCCATCCTGCACAAAATTGGCAAGAAAATACTTAGTGGTTTTAAAAGTACAACAAATCTCAATAATACAGGATATGTGAAATGTCAGTACACTAACACACATTTTTTTTATAAATCACACCACAGAAATTAGAGAACTTGATACATGTTCAAGGAAAAAATACAATGAGTGGTTTCATTTACTTAAACATTGTTAAGTGGTATACATGTATAAATGACAGACTTCACAAATGAAAAAAATGTCTAAATACTATTATATAACTACAATTAAATAAAGTGAACAGAGTCAAATTTTAATCTTTATTCTTTTGTATAAAACGTTTAAAAAAAAAAAAAAAAAAAAAAAAAAAAAAAAAAAAAAAAAAAAAAAAAAAAAAAAAAAAAAAACTAAGTTTAGTGTGTATGAGTGTGTGATTGTATTTAAATAGAAAACAAAACTTTCTTTCTTAAAACATTTTACGAGATAAACTTTAGGTGAAACAGTGTGTCAAATGCACATATTGTGAGTTGCCACTGTACTGGTTGTATGTTTTGTGCTTCAACAGGGCATAAGTTAAAATTTGGTTCACATTATAGAATCCTTACAGTGTCGTGTCTGTTACTGTTGTGATCACAGTACTTGTTAGTGTGAGATAATCACATTTTTAATGTCAGCTGGTACCCTGTAGAAATACTGAAGAATAATATGTACATTCTATATCAACAATTTCAGGAAATCTGTACACCTACTAATCCATGTACTGTTGTTAGCAAAATTGTTGGAACATACACTGAAACAAAAGTTATTGAGAAAATACATATGAATCTCAACTGGCAGGGTTCGAGCCACCTTAAGAATGGTACACTAACACAAAATACACACATAAAACAATATTTTTTAAATATGCCTCAAATACAAACTGTAGGCCTAACAAATATTTTAGGTAAACTAAAACATATGCATGCTCCATTATAACAGTAAATAAGACATACTCAAGAACATCAAGTATTAAAGTCACGTTGGTAAATACATAACCATTACCCATACAGCAGGAGAAAACATGTTACCTGAATTAACAGCTCTGTATGTAGCATAGAATCCTTTTCCTGTAACTGAGAAATCACTAACAAAACGAATAAACATGTTGTTCCCAGATGATGTGTAAACTATAGGTGTTTTCTGGGTCATGCAGAGCTGTCCAAGTTGAGGAGAAGTATCATCTCGACCTCCAAATATCTGAAAATATGTTTTTATTAAAATGTGATTAAATGAAATCAAAATATACTGCAAAAAAGCATTAGGTATTTGTATATTATGTAATTCTATGAGCATTATGGAATGAAAACTTTCTGCAAGGTTATTCACACAAACTTTTGTGCCACTATATCACATTTCACTATTCATCCAAAATTATGAATAAAAATGAAATAAAAACTCCGATGTAACATTTTTGCATAAAACATTTTTCAGCAAATAATATTAAATATTATTAATTAATAGGTTTGTTGTAATTAGTTAACCCTCTTCTGTGCTGTCATTCTAATAACTGAAGATGAATAAGAATAAGGTGGTGACGATGATGAAGATAGAGAAGATGATATGATCTTGTGAAGTTGGTACATGGACCATGTCATTTGAGGTTTTTACAGTACAGTTTGTACCCCAATTTCACCTAGCACTGTTTTCTTGTGGCTGTCAATCAGGCAAGCTACATCACGCTGTAAGTTAGCTCTCTCCCTATTCGCCTGTTAGAACCATTCTTGCAGCAAGGAGCATCTGCACATGTAACACATCACCCACCAATAATCCCAGATTCAATTCTCTTGTAATCAATTGTCTGTCTACCCATTACCAGAAATATCTTTCACACACATTTTCCTATTATCATCATATTCCCTACTGCCTGCTGACATAGCCGTATTTGCCAATTATGACTGATGAGCTAGCAAAGTCGATCTCTACAACTGAAAATTGTTAAATAGGTCAAATTTCATTATCGTGGCAGGGGGATTCTACCTCTTTCATATCAACTTTTCTGCAATATTTTACGTGATAGTGCACATGTAGAACATGATCATGTATCAAATCCCGTAACCAGCAATTTCAGTGAAAGCAACGATAACTGCAAAATATGTAGCTAAAATTAAATATTGTTTTTACAAGCAAAATTACTTACATTTACTTACATATAACCATGGTAATTGTTGGGATACAGCAGAATGAAGGTTTTCACGCAGAATGTTGTTTCTGAACATAACATATAAGAAAGATACCTTTTTGCTATATCAAAAATAAGGGCCTTGCTAATTTAAACAAATTTCTTTCATTCCAATTAATTTTCTCTGACAATTTTATAGAGTTAGTAATAGTTTTTAATATGGTTTTACAAAGTGTACAGTAGAGCTCTACAGGCAGACAACATCTTTCTACCACTCAAGCGTACCATGTTACTGTAAGTTAATCTTACCGTAAGTGAATCAAAAGCATTGCATGTGGCTAATTTTTCCATCTCGAAATCCTGCAAGGTTAATTCCACACTTTTGCCCATATCAACAGTAACAGTCCATTCACACTCAGTTGAAATATTGTAGTGGTTGGGGTAGTTTGGGGATGAGAAATAACCATATGGATGTTCGAAATGTCCTCCACAACCTGAAATGGAATTCAAAGTGACATAATGTACATTTTAAATTATACATTTGCTAACTCTAGGAAATAAAACTACTATATTAAATGAGTTTGTTACATAACACACTATAGTAAACTCCTGCTTATCCGTGTTAATTGGTGCTGCACCATGCACGGATAATCGGGAAACATGAAAATAGCACATCTGTTGGTATAAAAATGTAAAAAAAATTTTGAATTTGTGTATAATTAACTTAAATACCACAATGAGTAATGGAATACCTGAGAATAACGTATTTCACAACCTTTTCACCAAAATAAATAAAAGTACGTCTGGGGTGCGCGTTAAAAAACGAGAAAAATTTGTCTTAAAATTTTGTTAATCCATTCTTGCGCACAAGATTTGACACTTATGTTCCAAAAAAATTTTTGTTTTTACAGTGTTCAAAGTACAGAAAGCCACACGGATAATCCAAAAACTGGTTAATCGGTGCACGGATAATCGGGAGTTTACTGTATTATGCAAATTGCAAATAAGTAATTACATATTTTTTAAAATTCAATCTCACTTATGGCCTACTACTACAGTATTATGTTATCAATGAAATCTACCAGTTATAAAAATGTTTTAGACGTATTCTTTATCTGATTATATCTGTGAAATTCACAGATATCAGATATGAATTGATAGCTTAGCACAGAAAATATAGGCAAATATGTAATGCAAATATACCAAAAAAAAAGTTCAAATAGCAGAGTTTTTTTTTTTTTTTATTTATTTATTATTATTTAACAAATGGCTTTATGACAGAAAAATATTTTTAATGAAGTGACACTAAAAAAAGAATTTTAATTTTAAACATACATACAGTAGAATCTCAATAATCAATGAGAATGCAATACATAATCAAGTCAAATAATCATATATCACATTACATTTAAGCAGGTCATTTTCTAATTAAGCAACATGAACTGACAGGCAATCATCATCAACAATCACCACAGCAATGTCCACCACATTTCTCACCCATGTGAGAACCAAGTGACTCCAACATAAACTAAACCTGGATCTACACGGTTAGGAGTGAGTAGTCTGACCAATACACCATTACAGCCCCAACAAAAATGGTAAAACATACTTTATTCAATTTAAGGTAACTTGACTTCCTGTGTGAATCAAAGTTATCACAAGTCTCTGAACCTAAGAAAAGGATTTTATATACTTTGCAGCGAGTTCATTCAAAATTCCTCATAACAAACAAAAATTGTTATTTTTTTTAAAATAATAAAGTTAATATAATTCAACAAAGTTGCAGTATATTTCTGTTGCATAACAAAATGAAAAGCATCACTAATGGTTGTTTTGCCTACAAGCATCAACTAGCAGAAGGTACAGATGGTTACAAATGGCGGCCATGTATTTGTATGACAGTATGCAGTTGTACAGATTTCCCAACATTGCACTGTGTACAATTAATATTCCCTACACATCTACTTTTGTTCCTTTGGGATGTGGTCATAGGCTTGCACAGGGGGGTTGCACGAAATTGTGACTGCCACCCCTAATGTTGGAAGGCACCCTCCAGTCTAGTTGATTGTATAGGTTGTTATATAGCATTCACTGCTTCAATTAAAATTACTTTTCATTGTTCACCACGACGCTTTGCAGCATTGTCAAGCTGTTATATCGGGCTAGCATCAATCAAGCTTGCAAAAATATTCACAACAGTGCTATAGCCAGGATTTGAGTTTAAAAGGGGTTCCAAACCTGGGAATGTAACACTGCTCCCCCCAATAAGTGTGGGGTACGGAGGCTCTCACTCGGGAAAATCTGGAATTTTAAGGTGAAAATTGGTGCTATCCAAGCAGTTTCCAAAAGGTAAGAGGAGGGGGGGGGGGTTGACCCCATGGATGTCCCTTTGTCTTTGTTCCTGTACACAAGACAGACTTTTAAACTAGTGTAGTGCCCAGACACAGTTCAGAACATTGCATCAGAAAGCAGTTCGCCTCGCTGTACAACTTATCAAGACTGACCGGTAGTTACACATCCGGTACAAGTTATTTCAAGTTGTTTGTCAGACTACATGACTACGTGACTAGCCCTCATGACCAGCAGTCCAGATAGTCACATCCTGTTTGTCGTCCAGCACTGCCACGTGACCAGATCCAGTGAAAACCAGTTAGACCAGTCTCTAACTTACAAGGACTGCTCTATCGTGCGGCCAAGTTGAGGCAAGGAGAGAGAGGTAAAGGTCCCGTAGGTAACATACAACCAACGCTCAAAGAGGAGAGGGAGAGATCCAATCGTACTAGCACCATGTCTAACTCAGTATACATGGACCCACCATCCTGGAGACACCATCATTCTGCAGGGGGACTTCAGAGACATCAGACCGAGAGCTGCCTGAGAAGGAAGTCCTGTATGCCTGCTGTCCGACCTCGCTCCTCTACATGAAGAACAATGAATCTGTTCTTAATAAGTTTATTAGCAGTGTTAGGTACGACAGCTTCTCTCTCTGAATGCAAGTAGAATTTCTTGTACCATTTTATGCTGAGCTTGTCTGTGAATTAAATGTTTCTTATAGAAACTTCCCATTTTTTATTTTGATAAACTACAGAAATTAGAGTTAATTTACGTAGACCGTAAGCCAGGTGCTATATATGGTCGCAGCTTAAGGGATCTACATCAGAGTGCTGTGGACGTAACACACTCCGAAGGGTTTTAAGGATTTAGGGAATTTTACTAATTTCCAGAGTTTAAGGAATTTTAGGGACTTGAATATTTGCCTGTGTTATCACTAATTCCCAGAGTTTTAACAGGTGTAAGTGAGAGTTTTCAGTACAAATTAAATTATTTTGTATCATCACAATTGAATTATGTACCTGTAATGAATGCACAAAGTGAAGCGTTAATAGATCTTGCCAATGTTGCAGAGTGGTAACATTTAGATTGCCCTGAAGTGTATCGTATGGTTATCATCACAATTGATAAGTCAAATCAGATATTTTGCGAATGCAGCGACCCCCAGGACTACAACGAGCACATATATTGTAAGAGAGCCTACCAATTTAAAGTAGCTTTCGTGTATGGTCCTGCAGCTAATAGAAAGACTGGTTCAGTTGATTGTGACGTAAATTTAGAAGATATAAATCAATTTACGTAGGTTCGAGTGGAGTATCAAAGAAATTATTTAGATTCGGCATCACTCTTGTGCTGTATATTACAGATGCATTAACACGTCTTGATACGACGGAGAAGGTAGAACACAAAAAAGGAAAGCTAACAGAGTTCACAGAATTTCAATTTATGTTTCTGTTGCAAGCGGGGCAGATTCTTTACAAGGTTTGGAAGACTATTCAAACAATTTAGTTAGTAAATTCTTTAGTAAACATACAAAACTAAATTTATCAACAGTCGAACCATTCCGTGAATATTTGAGCGCACTGAAGACAGGTTCAGGTCTAGAGATCGCATTTAAAAGTAGACATAAGAGATGATTTCCAACATCTGCTTATAAATTATATGATTATGAGTCCTCGACTGGACTGAATTTTCGAAGTTGAAGTTAGAATAAAACAGCATTTCATTCCTCGAGATAGTTTATATCAAGAGTTTGAAATTGAATGACTTGATTCTGATTTTCAAGTAAGTGGTCTTATAGAATGAGCCATTGCAAGCAGTCAAAATATAGACGGCAGAGTATCATTTCAACCACCTTGGTCACTATCAATAGACATTCCAACTAAGAGGATGGCAGACCAGGCAACGAACCCAGTATGTGCAATTAAACCAAACCTGACAATAAAACTCAGCACGACGTGCCAAAGAAACGAACACATGAACGCAAAACATGGATACCACTGCCGCAACTAGACGAGTAATTTAGTAGAAATAATAGTTGCAAGCAAAGATAAATATTGAGCTCACTATGACGGACACCAAAAGCCAGGCAAGTGTGCAAGGTGCACAGAGTAAAATCTGGACGAAAGACTTATCAGTTGTAGTAATAGTTGAAAAGTGGTCAGGTGAAAAGGGTTCCTCACCTATACATGAATTTTCAAAAAGTGTTGAAAGTTCTGCCCACTTGGGTAACTGGTCAGATAGTAATAAAGTAAGGTTAACTAAAATGAAGTAAAAAGGTCTAGCAGCACGTTTTGTTGCCACTTGTCCCAGATTAAAAGATGATAAAACATTTAAAATTCTGAAAGAGGAATGAACTGAGCGGTTCAAAGGAATGCCAGCCATTACAGTTTTATTATTGCATGTTGACTAACGTTAAACAAAAACATGGTGAAAATGTACAGACTTTCACTGATATATGTCGTAAGTTACGCGAGAAAATAATACAGAAATTAGATAATGCTCAAAGTCAAGATATTTTAGATCGTGAAGCCGAACACAGGTTGTTAGCAGCATTTACATATGGATTATTAGGTAATGTAGGGCTTCAGGGAAGATACAAGATGCCGCAAACCATGGAGGAATCAGAACAGAGACAAACTTACATATACTTTTCGTGTGGATAGCCATAACTACTTATCCTGCTGCAGAGTTGGTTCAACTAGCCACTTGGACATTCTAACACTTGATGACTGAAGTACCAATCTGGTGTACAAAGAGTGAGTGAGAAACTTTGGTCAGCGCTTACCATCGAGCTCTTCAGCGCTGGTGAGGGGTGACATGAGGTGAATAAGGAGCAGTGTCAGAATGAAGGGGCGGGGGAAATGGGAGATCCTCGAGAAAACCTGTCGACCAATGGCATCGTCCGGCACAATTTCCACATGCGAAAATCCGGGGACTGACCCCGCCGGAAATCAAACCCGAATCGCCTTGGTTGGAGGCGGGAGGTCTGACCTCTCGACCACCGTGGCCCCGTGTACAAAAAGGTTTTTCAATTAAAGTAAATATTATCAGTTACGAATAATACTCGCGAGCAAAGCTGCAGGGGACTGCTAGTTTAAATTATAAAAATCAAAATTTTGTTACAATATATACATAATTTATCTCGTTATGACACAATTTATTAATAAAAGATCTTGGAAACAATGAAAATGAAAATTGAACTGATTTAATAACAAATAGTGAAGAAAAATATATTTAATTTACAAAATAAGCATACAATGGTGTAATATTAAGATTTATTATACATTTAAATTTATGTATTCTGGTATTGATACACTTTGTAAATATCTTATGAAAGAACAATTTCGAGAAATGTCAAAATATTTTGAACGTGAACAACTTGATTTAGTTGTGAAAAATTTATCCATACGATGACATGGATTCTATTAAAAAAATTTAATGAAACTGAACTACCACCAAAAAATGCATTCTATGAAAACCTTAAATATATGTGATATTTTGAACGAGGATTATGAATTTGCTCAAAAAGTTTGAAAAAATTCAATATTAAAAATTGTAACGCTGTATGTTTTTCATGTTCTGTGGGGATACGATATATATATATATATATATATATATATATATATATATATATATATATATATATTTTTTTTTTTTTTGTATTTCTGTTTCCTATAATATGATTAATTTTCATATATACACACAGGTGATCATTTTAACGATATCTGCAGTCAACGCCAGGAACAAATTTAATTAATTATTTTAGTTTTTTATGCATGTGGGTATCTGTTGTGTTGCTTTGGGAACTCGAGGAAAAAGCAGACTTTTTTTATAGGCAGGTGTGCACGAGGGTTTGGTTTATCCAGTTATGGACGGTTGGCAGGGTAGCAACAAGCTGAGTTTTCCTTGTTTGCGAGTATATTGCGCAATTATGTTTGCTGGATGCCCAATTACGAAAAAAAGTGAGATTCATTTAGACTCTATAGGATGGTGTGTGTATTGCGTAACCAATAAGAGCGCAACACTTGAAGGTCAGTCTAGAGGGATGCTAGCAGCGACACACTTGGATTGTAAGAGTTGTTGCCCGGTACTTGGGTTGTCCAGATGCAGCTAGGATGTAGCGCCGGTCTGTGTACAAAACTGAAAAGGAAAAAATTAAGAAATAGAGCAGTAACCCATAAATGTATTGATGTGTTAACAGGAGTGGCAAATTTTCAATGCACATGTAGCACCTGCTGTCATTTTTTCTTTGCAAACTATTTTGGGCATTACAGAACTCTACAAAATGTTTTCTTCCTCGTGTGCATGTGGCCATTAGGGATTAGGGGAGTCTAGGTCTGGTTTTCACTACTGAGATGAAAGAACTTTGTAATATTTCTGTGGACATATCAGTGCTACATTTTTTATTAAGTTTTCTTCAAGATGTTTTTCGGTCTGTTTTTTTTAATTTGCGAGTTCCTGAGTGCCCAAAGCAAGTGATTTCATGTTGTATCGCAATGCCATGAAGGATTTGTAAAACCTTGTTTGAAATTAATTTTGATAATAAATTTAAAAAATATGAGTCAAGGTGTTCATATTTATATATAGTTTTTGGTTAACACAGTAGCCTGGTTACATAACCCTAAATTAACCGTAAATAAACAAAAAATTTGAATTTTACAACCTAAATTGTTGTCAACTAACAAGCATATAATGTTATTTGTTAATAATTCTCCATGACGTTTTGTTGAAATAATATTGTTTGGTATTCTTAGTTTTACGTCCCAATCTGTCTCTTTAGGTTTAGTATTCACTTTATTTATAATATACTAGCAGTCCCCGCGGCTTTGCTTGCGAGTATTATTCGTAACTGATAATATTTACTTTAATTGAAAAACCTCTTTGTACACAAGATTGGTACTTCAGTCATCAAGTGTTAGAATGTCCAAGCGGCTAGTTGAACTAATTCTGCAGCAGGAAAAGTAGCTATAGCTGTCCACTCGAAAAGCAGTCTTAAGTTTATTCCTGCCACTAACAGCGACTTGTAGCGGGCCTATGTCCCGCGCTACTGCTTCTCCGTGTATTAGCCTCGGCCTGCATCCTTCCACACACTCGGCAGTAGAGCAACTCTCTTCTCGGTTCGTGGGTGGTTCGGTGAGAGAAAGAAATAACTGCACAATCAGTAATGCTAGGCGAATAACTCAGAGCTCAATTTGAGGGCGGAAACTGCGTTTTATTCGCCAATCATACAAGAAACAACAAACACTCCACGTGTTTACAGAAGTAAAGTTCGATGGGCTCAGCCTATAAAAATTGAATTCCCGGTAAATTATTTAACCAACGCGCCAATCCGACCGAAATACTGTTCTCTGCAGATCATTATTCACTGTCTCAACTATGCGTGTGAGTTTTAGCCTCTGAAAATCACGCACACTAGCCAGATGCTGGGCGATACATCTTACATCGCGCGACCGTCAAAACACGTCCATTCTCTAGGCCATCTCCAACACTAAGAAGAAAAATCCTCTCACCTCGGCAGGGACTACATCCTCCCGGTAGCGGAAATACGTCACAAAATGGCGGACACACGTGACATATTCCGAAATTTGCCGCCCAGCGCTCCTACGGGCGTATACATTCAATGAATATAATGTTCATTTTGAATCACTAAATATAAAATTAGCAAAAAAACACATACGGACATACATAAATATTATCAATAACGACTATGCAACATGCCTTGTAATTCTGAAATTAAATACATTCAATTATTTCATATAGGAAATTAATGGACTCAATGCACACATTGCAAATGTTGTCATTCCTAAAATTCTTGTGAAAATAAATTTAAAAAAAAACCGCGCAGCCCAGCGAAACAAAATAGCTAATAATTATACAAACTTATAAACTACAATTTAACATAAAATCTATGTCCTTGTTCAAGCCCTGTCAAGTGTTCTGTTTTGGTCCTCTCTATGCTTTAGAAGTATTCAAATCACCTCTTATTATTTCAAAACATCACTTATTATTGGCAGAAACATATCACACTTTCAAAAATCATAGGCCGGGTTCTTGAGACTCAACCAAGTGACTAAACAAACTACCTTCAAAACTGTTTTGCAACCATAAACAGAATACTCGTGAAACACCCTGGGATCCTAATGTCAATGCTGACGCCGGCCCTTTTCAATAAAATAATAAACAAACCTACTCCAAACTACGTCACAAAAATTACTGTCGACAGTGTTTTTTTTTTATTAGGAATGGTGGGACGGGTGAAAATTGGCCAAATACCTTACAGACTTCGCCTGGGCCTTATTTATAGCCCTGCCAATTTGAGGTTGTGGGGTAATTACAGACACTTTAGGTAAGAGGTTAATCAAATGAAAAATATCTGATTTACCCTGTGCACAACCATTGGCGACGGTGCCCTCAATTATATATTTTCAAAATATTCACTTTAACTTTATTGCCATGTAAAGAAAAAAATATTGTGAAACCTTTTCTTTCACTTTAATAAAGGATGAGATAATATAGGAAAAAGCCAACCAATATCTCTATTACTAGAGCTACTGACCAAATGGAAACCAAACGCCTGTAGAAGTCATAAGAAGTATATTTAAACAGAATTCATATGATAGGAAAAATAATGACTTCTACAGACAAGTCAGGC
>PNEQ01046028.1:0-15131 GCA_003012365.1 Medauroidea extradentata
AATATAGCCTGCAGTTGATTTGAAAACATTTGTATTGCAATATTGTAAATTAAATGATTTGTACATAAATTATGCAGCTTCTGGCCAATACTCATGCTTATATAAAAATTAATATCCAGTGAACCCATTGCCGTCCCAACTTCAAGTTTGGGGTGCACATAGAGAACATACATAAGAAACACATATATTTTTTTTAATTAAAAAAAATACCATTTTTTGAAAAACTCAAGGTCAAACTTTATTTTGAACGACCTTGAACAGAAATATTTTTGTGACCCAGTCGATATTGACATCAACGGAAAGCTCACAAAAAAAGCTTTAAAATGAGCCCAGATAGAATTCTGTATCTTGCAAAGAAGCAAAGATAATTTACTTTATGTAATCTGTGAACAGTGAAATGATGGAAATTTAAAAATGCCGTAGAGTCAAAACCAAATAGAGTAGAAGGCTGGAAATTTAGGATGAAAGTTCTTTCATAGACTACTAAATATGTGCCAAATATAAAAAAAATTGGAGGGGGTCAGGTTGTAAGCAATGTTGATTTGACATGGAATGACCCGTAACCAGGATTTGTGTTTGGGGGTTGGGTGGAGGGTTTCAAATGAGAAATTTTATAAAGGAACACCGATCCACACAGTGAAAGTAGGGGGGTCTGGGGGCCCTCCCCCGAAAAAATTTGGTTTTTAAGGTGCAAAATGGTGCTATTTAAGCAGATATTTAGTATCGAAAAAATGAATATACCAGCGATAGTAATTATTTTTTGTCCTTTATATTTGGAGGGGGGGGTTGAACCCGGAACCCCCCCTGTCTACGCCCTTGATCTATTCCACAATTTATGAAATCGAATAACCCTACCTCTGACACCATGCACCCCTTAAGGGTCACAAGAAAAGTGCAAAACAAATAGCGTATAAATTAAATTCACATTATTTTTTAATAACAAAAGAAATAACAATAGTATATAACGTAGTGTATTTGCCGGAAGGGGTCCAATATGGTAATACTGTATGTTAATTGAAAGGTTTTTTTGTAGTGCCAAGACAGATAAGATTAAAGAAATGTACTCAAGTTACTGACCAGTTAATTTAAAATTTACAAAATACACTCAACTTAGATGCACGATAAACATCTGCCTATAATTTGTCGTACTTCAGTACAAGTAACCAAAATAATGAAAGAATCAAAATACATATACATAATAGCACTCAAGTAATCGTGGACCACATTCAGGATTGAATATAACTTTAAAAACAAAGATTGAGATTTTAAGTGTAGTGTAAGACCAACTAAAATGTCAATTAGTTTAAATGCATACATAATACAGACATTATCTCTTCGTTACACAAACAAAATGCACAGTAACCCTTGCTTAATGAACGAAGCCTTAATAACATTACCAGCCATGTGCATCTGACACAAAATTTATTATGTTTTCAACATACATAATTAAATTCTGATTTTTCTTCAAAGAATATGATGCAGATACATGTGAAGTCACTTTTCAAAGGATTACATGGCCATTGGCTGTAAACTGAGATTCAGAGCAAAATCTAAGTAAACAAGTTCAGGAGTCAAAATATCTGGTAATTAACAACCATCAAAACCATCGGTAACACGTTACATAACCAACATGTCCTGACACCACACGGTGCAACCGAAGACTCATAAACCTCACATACAATATGCTGACCAGCAATAATCAGTAAGATCACCTGGTAGAGTGACATTTGCTCCATTATCTCGAGAGCTAAGGTCTGATGTCCAGACTGCATGAGGGTATGGCAGTCTGCATGTATTTTCTTGACACGTTCCAACACAACAAAGAACTCGTGTGTGATGGCTGCATCCCGAGAGACTCCTCTCAGCACAACTTGCTCTGAAGGTGTCAGCTGGAAGCTGTTTAAGAATGCTCCCACTACTTCTTGCTGGAGACTCACCTTCTGGCTGCAAAAAAAAAAAAAAACATTTGTTACTACAATTCTTTTTTTAAACGCTAGTCATTCCCTATGCAAAATCTGTACATATTATTGTAATTTTAGAGTCAGAAGAATTTCTGATGTTGTCCCTTTATAAACACATTATTTTTATGATTTTGTGCACATTATTGTACTTGTTAAAATGTTATTAAATGCTATGCAACTATGCTGTATTTACTCAGATATAACATGCATAATGTAAGGTAAAGTGTAGGTAATTAGTTGGGCCCTATTGTAATATATTCAAATAAATCTTCCTAAAACCATAATCCTACAACAAATTATGAAAAATTCAGCATTGCAGGTGAAACAGGCTCTTAATACCAGAATTGAGGTCACAAGCGGTACAGCCAAAACTAAGATGACCAGAAACCTGAAGGCAAGAACACTTACGATGAAATAAGCATGATAAGAAGTAAAAAAAAAATGAATGAGACACTTTAGTGCAGTCATTATCCTTCAAACTTGTTTCTTCTTGGTTTGACTGAAGAGTATTCTTTAGAATATCACGTTAATTTTGTATTTGCTTCTCGGCACAGTATTTAGTTGACGTGAATAAATACTGTAAGGCACTCATACCTAAACCATCACAAATGAGAAAATTTGTTTACACACAACCTTTGCCTCGACAAGTGAACAGTTGAATCTTTTGTTACAATGGTTCAATGTACCAAATCGCCAAAAAAGAGAACATACACATTTTATACGAAAATTCCCCCAGACACCAGACGTTATAATAAATTTTAAAAAAAGGACACGTCCTGAAATATGAGGATCTCTAGTCACCGGAGCCATCAAACCTTCCTAACACAGGTTGCATAAGTTTATGCTCAAGTGGAGTAAAATAGCAAGTCGTAAGGGCAAAAATTGAAAGTCGAAAACAAGATCCAGTTTCTAATCCTGCCTTCTGTAAACATATTCCTCCAGTTAGAAAAACTTTTGTCTCTAAATAAAATTAAAAAAAGTTCACAAGTTCAAGTGCATATACTACACATGCACATATGTATGTATGTCACACACATACATATAAGTTACATAAATTATACAATTACATTTAGGCATGCATACATGATCATGAAAACTTAAGGTTCAATTTCAGCCGTATTGTCAGATTATTTTATTTTTCGTATTTAAGAAATTCTGAGAAGCAAAATGTGAATTTTTTTATCATACCACAAATTTTATTATCCAAGCACTACAGTACAGGCATGACAGTTGAACTTATCACGTACATGCAAGCTGCAACCAAGCAACAAATTAAGAATACCAAAAAATTGTTAGACTGATTGTGACCTAATACACAATACAAGTTAAATTGTCACAATTATACTGAAGCCCAAGGTAAATATAATTTGTGGTACGGTCACAAATTTTCCATTTTTCTGTCAGAATTTCATAAATGTGAAATATAAAATAATCCATTATAGTGACAAATACCCAGCCTTAACATTATCCCCACTTGCCGATTGCATGAGTTTATACTATCTTGACTTAAGGCAGTCGCCTACCTGCAGCATTTTCTCGCATCTGAGAGGAGAAAGCAAAGAAGGCGATAAATATGTCACTAGGATGAACGTCAAACATCTACAGTGGAACCTCTATCTATTGAATCCACATGTATTGAATGTCCGCATCTGTGGAACACTTTCTGTGGTCCCATTTCTTATTTGTCTGCACTTCAAGTCCACATCCATTGAATGTCTACATGTACTGAAATTTTTTATCAGTCCCCTGAGAAACAGTTGATAGAGGTTCCACTGTAATTGTTACTACACGCAACGCACTGAACTGGAGTACAGGCTTCACGTAGGTGACTCGTCTAAAAATGACTTTAAGCATTGACTCATTTTTATTGGACATGTCTGTGCAGCAAAGTAGATTTATGTATGCCTCATAGCTTAGTTATATTTGTATCCGGTTACTAATTTTTTTTTTTTTTTGCTGCAGCAGTCTGAAAAAGTAGTTTTCATAGATGTTGTATTTACAGCATGTGTTCTGTTTCGAAAGTACCAATCTTCCATCTACATCTGTAATGTGTTTTTGTTTGTAAAAATATTTGATGTAAGTTCTAGACTTATAGGTTGTAGCAGTGTCAGTGTCGAGTTTCTTCCCGATTTTTGGTAACCATTGCAACCTCCATCTTCAGAGGAGGCTACAATGTCTACTAAAATGTTCGGGAAGAAACATGACGACACTCCTACAACCCAAAAGCCTATAACTTCCACGCGACAGCCGTTAAAGACTGCAAAATGTAATATTTGATGCAAGTTAACTAGTTTCACAAAAACACTTTCTTTGAACACATTTCGATACAGTTACAGCCCTATATAGTTGACCGCCTTCACAATCCAATGCATTTCCAGCGCTACGTAGGTGACCGCCTTCATACTGCAATGCAGTTCCAGCGCTATGTAGGTGACCACCTGGCACCTTCACACTGCAATGCAGTTGCAGCGCTATGTAGGTGACAGCTTCCATACTGCAATGCAGTTCCAGCACTATGTAGATGACTGCTTTCGCTATGTAGGTGACCGCTTTCACACTGCAATGCAGTTCCAGCGCTATGTAGGTGAACGCCTTCACACTGCAATGCAGTTCCAGTGCTATGTAGGTGACGCCTTCATACTGCAATTCAGTTTCTGCGCTACCGTATGTAGATGACCGCTTTCACTATGTAGGTGACTGCCTTCACACTGCAATGCAGTTCCAGCGCTATGTAGGCGACTGCTTTAAGTAACATCTCGCAATGGATTCTCCCCCACCGCTCCCAAGAAAGTCCCAGAAAACAAATTTCAAAGCGCATTTACTAAGCAAAGTGTGTAACGACATTAATGCAAAATCCTCTCCAATTTTAAGTAAGTACTTAACTACAAAGTTTACACTAAAAAATTTACTTAACATAAATAAAATAATACTTTTCTGCTTGAAGTTTTGTTGTCTGTTCAATAAGATGCTGTGTTTGCGCTTTTGTTGACTGAAGACGTGATGTCATATTTTGTACAGAGCTATTCATAGCAAAAACATCACTGTAAATATCGTCCAATGCATCTTTGACTTCCCTGAATGCAGAAAGGAAGTCCTGTAAAATAAAAAATTACTGTTATAAAAAATACACTTTAAGGGCTAAATATTTCATATGTACATGCAATCCAACCCTCCACCACTTTGTCCATTGTTAACCCTACTTCAAAGAGTGTCTACATTTATAAATATTATTGCACACCCATCTGCCCAGCCAGTAAAATGAGGTGTCCACACAATGGGTTGTAACCATATTTACAATCAGGAAGACTGGTGTCTGCTCTCTTTCTTTCAAAAAGTGAAAGACTTTTTTTTTTAGTTTTAATTGTTAATTGACGTTGGGCATTCCGAAATTTTTTGCACACATTCAAAAATAAATTTTAAAAAGTATCATTTTTTCTAACTATTCTGGTATGTAAATAGTATATAGTATTGTGTAAGCACCATATCACCTCAAGTCAATAGCACCTACGTAAAGACTGAACCACGTACATAACTTTCCATGTGGGTTTAAATATAGTCGTGCATGTAATTGAAGGTGATTTTGATGTTTCATTGTTCCATGTTGTTTTTAACTTAAAAGTTAAGGCATTTTGTACAAGTATGTTCTACTGTTCACAATGAAGTTATTCCTGCATGTACAACCAAATTCATATTCAATTTTCTAATTTTACAATAATTCAATTGGTTTTTCTGATAAGTACCCCAAATGGTGTGGATGGACACACTCAAATAGACAGTGATGCATTCTGTAAAAAAAAAGCTCAATAAAAGAGAAACAATGCATACCTCAACTGGACCAGGGGTGTTATACGTACCAGGATCCTGGTACATGTACCAGTTTTCAGGGTGCTGTACCGTGTACCAGGATACTTTCATCCTGGTACGCGAAAGTACCAGGATTTCAGAATTTCGCAAATTGTATTAAAATGCATCATTAAACAGTATTTTCAGCAAAACCTTTCTACACAAACAATATATTTTTTTGGCACAACACAACTTCTGAATTGTGAGTATGAATCTGTGCATATACTAATTGAAGGTTATTGCAAACTGTTGCCTGTTGGGCGTTGGCAACACATACTTGTGTACATCTGTGGTAGATGTGAACCTCTGATTTTCTGTTAACTAAGAGCATTCTTTAAACTTTCCTCTTAAAATACTTAAGACTTGTTTTAGAATGTCGTCTTTTTCATGCCTGTAAGCATTCGCAAATTTTTTTTTTTTTTACCTGTACCAGGTTTTTGTTGAAAGTACCAGCTTTTTTATGGTGTTAATACCAGGATTTTGAAGTTACCATCTAACATCACTGAACTGGACTTGTACATTGATGCCAGCAAAAGTAAACAGTGCAGAACTGAAAATGTTTATGAAATCAACTTACAGTTCAAAGAGGTGGACAAACACAATGCAGAAGTTGAAAACTCTTAAGTTCCGGAAAGATGTGATGAATCTAGGCCTATACTTGCTAAAGCAGCAAATGGATTAGTCTGTTTTGATATTTAATAGTGCCCTTAAAAAATGTTTGTGTTAGGTAATTATTTCACAAGAAAAGTTTCGGTCTCCTAAATCACTTATAGGTTAAAACTGGCCTTCTAAAGCCTTCAATTATAGCCCTGTGTTGTTAAATAAAGATGTGGAAGTTTTAGCACTACCTTAACACTGAAGTATTTCAACACATTTTATTAATGCGCTCTGTTGTCCAGCTGTTTGTTCGGTATACATTCTTACAATGTAGGAGGGCTTTTTAACTCACTTTCTTGTTTGTCTTTTTAATATACCACCACAAACTAATTTCCAGATGAGTTCGAGACTTGAAACTTTAAACACAGCTCAGAACTGACTGCACAATTTTGCACACACACAAGACTAAAAATCTGAAAATAATGTAGGCTAATATAAATTTCAAAATAACAATTAATTTAAATGAACTAAAAAGTATACATTTATTCCTCCTATGAAAATACTCATAAAATTTCAAATGGAAAAAAAAACCTGAGGCGCATGCAATAGATAATTGATGCAAGGTTCACCAAAGTCACTAAAAATTTTATTACACTGCAAATGATATGAACTGTCGTGTGAGTTATTTCAATGACAGCTACTCTCTACACTTCTTACTACATATTACCTATTGTATCATATTAATTTTTTTTATTTAAATATTCGTTTTATGTTGAATAGTTTTATATTGTACGTGTTCTGTAATGTTTATTTATGTGTAGCTAAGTTTACAATAAGTTATTACAATTTGAGTATAGTCCATACCGCATACGTTTACCTGATTTTGGCATTTCTCTTCCAAGAAGAGTGTCTCCCGGGTTTTCCAGCAAGTCAGAATAGTATAATGGTCTGGTCAACACACTGGAGCTGCCAGACATGTTTCTATGTCAAAATCAGGTAAACTTAAATGTAGAGACTATACCTGAGACTTGTCTTTCCGACAGGTTGACATACCTGGCCTAACATCTTTCAGTATTTCAGCACGCTGAACCCAGGGAAAACTTATTTAACAAATCCATGCCCATTAGGTAACATGATTGTTAATATTTCTAGAGCTGGTTCAATGTCCTCTTCCACTTGTATATTTAGTTTTTGTGATGCGAAAATTTCCCCACAGCTTGATATGAAATGTTCCAAAATTATGAGCAGTGTTTTTGCAAGGAGGTTGCCAGGACACACTCAGATAAACAGTGATGCATACTGTAGGCCTACTGTACTGAGAGAAAATAATAACTTTCTGGAAGATACCCATTGCTCAAAAAAAGTTCTCACTTTCTCGGGAGAGGTCTCAATCCCCAAACCTCCCCCCTCCCTTGGGTGTGCCACTAAATACATCTGATTGTTTATAGGCCGTAGATCCTGGAAATTGTGTTGACCCACATGACTTCAATGTGTTCATAGTTGGGATGTGAGTCAATATGGTGCTGGATTCTGCTGTGAATTAAAATAAGTGTTCTTGCCTTGATTAATTCTATCATTTTGGTAGGTTTCTGTAACAGCTTTTAATTGAGAATAGTTAATTGTAATAATGCTTCAACATTATAGGTTTCAAGCAGCCTTCACAGCTCATAATTAGAATAAAAACACCATTGGTGTTCCAAGTGAGAGGAGACAGAGTACCAGTGGCTTGCTGGGGGTACATGACATTTTAAGAAGCAACTTTGAATGTTATCAGTGCTTCCAGAAGAAACATTGTTTTGGTCAACGGGTTGGTTTCGTTTATGGCTGTTTCCCTATAGGAGCAGACGTTGCACGACTGCAATGTAATTAACCTGACACAGAAACTGAATAAAGTCTAGATTGTCCAGGATGTCCACCATTGAGCCGAGATCATGTTGGGTATGAGAAAATGATTTTTGGAGGGAGGGTGTGATGAGGGTGTTTCATCAAAGTTAGCACGAAGGGCTGGGTTTCTTACAGAGACTGTTTTCCACTGAGCGCATGGGCAAAATAATGCTGGCATGGAAGTGACTTGGCTTCCAGCATATCTGAGTACTGCAAGATATCTCGTGGAGGGAGGCTGGTTGTAGTTGCCACTAGCTGTGATGCATTCTAAACAGTTTGCATCTCTCGGCTGCAACCGGCATTAGATTACTGTATTTCAACAAATTTAGGACATGACCGAGTTTTTTGAACGCATGCCTTGGCATTTACAATACTCAGGATTCATGGTTTTGTTTTAGCAGGCATCCATTGCATGTGTGTGTGTGTGTGTGAGATTCACAGCATTGTTGGTAGACCTATATTGAAGAGTGATGGTAAAAACTTTTTGTGTGATCCAAATCCCGCATTGTGAAACATCTGAATGCCACATTTTACAGACAAATACGTACTATTTATTAATCCAGCCAGTTGACTTCTGTTAAGGGGTGGAAGAGAGTCTTTTTTTGTGGAAACTGCAGTCTTTTTGATGGTAGTGAAATTGGTACACGTCAAGTACCATGTAGCAGTACTCAAGTTCTTGCTGAATGTGCTATTTGTGTCCGCAGACAAGCCCGACACTACTTTCCGAACATGTTCTGATTTTTCTGAAGTGAAATACGAGTTGCTGCTGGATTTCAGAAACTGTGTAGCTGCAGCAGAGTATTTCTGCGTGTCAGCTGCAGTGCGGCCATTGCAGGCCATGGACAGAAAGAATCCTGACAGGTGAAGGGCTTTTAGTGTTTGTTTGCACAAACAGAGAATAATTACTGCCATCACGGACGACCAATCACTATAGTTCTTTGGCTTGTGTTAGAGCATTGCTGTGAGTGGGGTGGATTGTCTGAACAGCTGGAGTTGTTGAGGAAGAGGAGGAGGCTGCTTCCTGCACGCCTTGAAGGGTGCTGAACAGGTTTGAAACCAGCATTCCCAGGCTCAACATGTTGTGTTGCAAACAACAGGCTTCCTTGCAGTTTTCTTGGACCTCTAGCACTGTAGTTTCTCCCTCGTACTTTAAGTTGAGCTCTGCATGTTGCTTGATCCAGTGCAGTCCTCAGGTCGTTAAATCTTGTTCTCCGGTTTTCTGGAACTCAGCATCAGTTTCAATGCCATTGAGGGACAATTCTGTGTTAAAGTGGTCTGCTGCATTGTTAGGGGGGGGGGGGGGAGACTGCTGACTGCATGACCTGTTATTCCTGATTATTGGCTGTATGACATGGCACTCACGTGTTACTGGAACTGCTCTGGGTGGGATATTTGGTGAGACAGGAGGCAGCTCTGCTTGCTGTTGTAAGCCATCCTCTGTAATCAATCAGAGTCACATTCCCATCCAAGATGCAGAAATGAGAAACAGGTACAGCAATATGTCGTGTAAAATAAAATTATAAAAGTGTGCCTGAAGTGTGCTGAATGATTTAGCTACCAGCAAACCTGGCTAAGTTTGAGGATACTGTAGTTAACAGAAACACATGCCTCTATTCAATAAAACATTATATCTGATTGTGATATTTCTGACATATTTTTACTGTGGTAATTATTACTGAACTAAACTTTTGGTATCTTCAGAGTATCGTACATCTCTAAATACTGGCAAGTATACCAAGAAACTCGTACGTTTAGCAGTGCATCAGTCGTTAAATAACTCGTGAACCAACTGTACGGATGTGTCGTCCGCCAACCATAATTGAAGTAATAAACATATAGTGTCGTAGATTGTGTTTGTAATGTCTGTATATTTTAGATATTTGTTAATAAAACTCTCTCATTAAGTGATGGAGTGGTAAATGTATATGCACACAACAGATAACAAAGATCTATTTCTTATGCAAGATCACAGGTCACGGCGGTAGGCAGCCAATGAACATGTTTGTTTATAATTTGCTTTGTTTATCCTAAAACTCAACTAAGAGTGAACGGAGAATAGCAGCCACCACGTTCAATAGCATTTGTGACACCCTACATCTCGCTGAAGCAGATTGATTTCCTCCAAACATCCAGCATGGTTGACCCTTATATGACACCTGGTACATCTTACCCTGCTCTCGATACAGGGATAACCATTAAGTTGATGGAGAAGCAGAAGCAGAAGCCACTTTTGTAACATATTGGAAGCTCGAAAACTATAATTATTCTCGCTACAGTTTGAAAGCCACCAGCTTAAATTTCACAGTATTCATGTTAACCCGATGCATATCTTTACAACCAATATAATCCACTTTACTAACCGTAAGTAAAAATATGGACCTAAATAAACCTAACGAAATTTGATTACTTCTAACCATTATACATTTTTCTTTAACAAACTAACCACTATATAAACATTTTTCAGTAATTAGTTATATCTAAAATCAAGTTTTTTCGGTAGGACGATGAGTGCTTATTCATTTCATATTTGCCCGACAAAAATAAAAGTATTTTTCGTTACCTCGTTGATCACAATACTTCGTTTTTCAATTTTACTTCGCAAATTTCTGCGCGAAAGTAAAGTATTTTCAGTGAAAAATGTTGAAAGTTCCTTCAAAGCTTCTAAAGTATCCTTGTCATTTTCAAGTCTAGTTTCCAAAATTTTACTCAGCCTCCTTGACAAAATATTCGTTCCTTTATCGCCCCCTTCCTCAACATTACTTATATTTCCTGTATTTGACATTATGACAGATTCACCATGCCATCCGAAATGTACACAATGCCTATCATAGAACAAAGAGGATTATAGAACGGAAACTCTCATGCTAGAATGTAGGGCACTGTTTCCACTCCAGCGCTCCCTACCAATAGGGTGCAAACTAACTTCATAAACTAAGGTATTTTGAATCACTTATGGCTATATTTAAATATAATAGTTGCCAATTCGATTAGTGTGTGTCACGGTCGTAGAAGAACCTGGACACTCGCCTGGAAACTTGACCCCCTTGTTGTTTTGCTGTAGTTCACTAAGTTCACGACAATGCTATAGGTTTTTGGCGCTGCTGTTACGGCGATCGGACTCAAACTCCGACTACTTCCGTTCCACTAAGATAAACAAATTATAAAACGTATTTTTTATCAATTTATGAATCACTTCCTTCGCTCACAAATTTAAGAAAAGGCTACAGCAATCTTTATTTACTTTATAAATTTAACAATGGGAAAAAGTGGGCGGAGTTTGAGTCCGACCGACCAGAAAATAGCGCCAAAAAGTACGACATTCTCGGTAACTTGACGAACTACAGCGAAACAACAAGGGGGTCAAGCTTAGAGTAAATATTGGGTAGAGGGAGTATCCTCTATACATCTGCGTACGAAATTGTGTGTTCAACATGTGTCACGTGACTTTAGTGAAATATGCGCGGGAGATTTGAAATAACATTGAGAGGCAAGATAATAATTGCTTAATAATCACGTCTATGTTGGGTTATTTTGGTCCCTTATGAATATATTAACCAAGGAGATCATACTACTCTATTATCGCATAGTATAATTGCGTAGAAATATCAGAACGACAAATGTAAACAATGTTTGCCACGTTACTGTTTTCCTTAACCCAGCTGTTTTTAGTAAAACGTAAATATTAGCTACGTACTTACTATAAGGTTTTGAACCGAGATCTTGGTGACACCATATAACTAAATATATATTCTGGAAGGTACGCCATGAGTTTCAAATAACGCGACTGCATTTTTACGCCGATAAAACATAAATAAACGACACCAAACTCTCGAGACCATGTTGGACACACCTTTGTGACGTCATGTTCCCTCTACTATATATTATCTCTATGGGGTCAAGCAAAATACATTGTTAGATAGGCGAGTGTCCAGACCTGTTTTTCTACGACCGTGGTGTGTGTCGAGTACACAGATATTAGAGAAGGATCTTATCTCTGCGAGTATGGGAGATGCAAAGCAACGCTAGGAGCAGCACTGTCGCGCCTTGCAGACGGCCGGAATGGTGCTAGAAACGTATTTTTCGTATGCGTGGCAATGGAAACGCGAGTGTATTTTCATTTTTAACGGCTCGTGTGGATAAATGCAGGCTTAAATTATTGTATATAAAACCAATATTGAGCACGATTAACTATTTAATACACAATATGTAATAAATTGTTTAATATGTCCCATATTATTCATTGAAGTGTGCATTAGAAGAGACGCGGAATAAAGCCGCATGGAGAGAGTGTAGCAGTAAACGATCTTGTTATGCGGAAAATACAATTTATAAGAACAAAATTTAATATAATCTTTTTTGGAAAAGTACAAAATTGATTAAAATTTGTGCGCACGAAAACTGTCCGTTTAGAATGCTTATAGGTTAGTTCATGTTGTTACAACATATATTAATATTATCGTTATTGCAAGTAGACTGTTACTTTATATAAAACAGGGATACTATGAGCTTATAATTTAACGTTACTGGATATTTACGGAACGTTCCGCAAACGTAGCTTCGAAAAATTTTTTGTAACATTTTTTGTAGGAAAAAAAATACACGTTTCAAAAATAAACATAAAACGGAATATTATTTTTAATAAGACACGCATGCTAAGTTTGTATTTTAACGCTTATAAATGAATAGACACGTCTACGACTATATAATTTCAACAATTTAGTATTCAATAAATGGAGGAGGTTAGGCCTAACCTCGTTAGTTCTAAATAAACCAGTTATAATGAAAGCAACGTGTTTACTACAATACATACAGAAATTGGAAAAGAAAATGCAAATAGGGAATACAGAATTAGTTTGGAGACTAATGTTTATAGTATGAATACAATTAGATTGGCAGACGTTGCGATGTGTGAAAATGACAACACTCGGTAGTCGTAACTATATTTTTACACTGTTACCTATCGACATTGCTCTTTATATACATATAGAAACATATTTTTAATAAATCTCTTTTATTTTTACAACGAGGAACAGTATTTTTGCAACCTAGTATTTATTTTTAGACAATAAATAGCTTCGCTACACACGTGTACAATATTGCGTCTGCAGTCGGTATCACCATTCCGAAGGTTCAGAAGTTCACCACCAGATGTCAGCCACTTTGCTTTGCATCTCCCATAGGGTCATATAAGCAAATACAGGCCGCCTTCCGTTTTTCACTGATTTCACTGGCCAGTGTTTTCAGTAATGTCAGCTACGGTTCCGAAATTGCTGACGGCACTGATAGTCACTGACGATCGGTTGATGACGATACCCTGTGCGAGGCTATATCCGTTTACTGAGATTACCGATTTTACTGGCGCTTCAGAGCATCAGTGTTGTCAGTAAACCAATATTTTTGGCGGAAATTCAAAAGTTGAAGTTATCTAATTATAGGTTGAGTCTTTTTTAATATATAAGAGCCAAAGAGGGTATCTATTAATTTATATACGTTTATTTAACGTCTGTTATAGTTACAGAAGCATTTGTCGTGCAGTTTGCAAAGACTAAGGCCGCCTTCCGTTATTTACTGATTTCACTGATATCACTGACAGTTCGCCAGTGTCCGTGAACAATAAGGGAACAGCATCAGTAATCAGCAAAATATTTTCACTGTCAGTAAAGAGATAATATCGGAACATTAAATCAGTAAACATTACTGCAATGTAAGTTGCCTAGCAACCACATCTGTGGCATATCTGTGGTTTCATTTTTGCGATAAACTGTCATGTTTATTTTGTTCGTTGTATAAATTGTATTTACTTTAATAGTAAAGTTGGTATATTTTTAGCATATTGATACATTTAGCACGACTTACGATTGATACTGTTTTCTTCGTGTTTTCACGACGCAGCATATACATTCTGTGTATTTAAGGTTTGGGAAGCTGTATCCATTATTTTTAAATGCATAAACAAGGTACGATTCAACCTCTAAACGTTATTTAGTCTTTGCAAACTGCACGACGAATGCTTCTGTAACTATAAACAGATGTTAAATAAACGTATATAAATTAATAGATACCCTCTTTGGCCCTTATATATTAAAAAAGACTCGTTCTATAGTTAGATCACTTAAACTTTTGAATTTCCGCCAAAAACTATTGGTTTACTGACAACACTGATGCTCTGAAGCGCCAGTAAAATCGGTAATCTCAGTAAACGGATGTAGCCTCGCACAGGGTATCGTCATCACCCGACCATCAGTGACTATCAGTGCCGTCAGCAATTTCGGAACTATAGCTGACATTACTGAAAACACTGGCCAGTGAAATCAGTGAATAACGGAAGGTGGCCTAAATAATGTTTAGAGATTGAATCGTACCTTGTTTGCAAAGACTAAGTAGAGGATAATACCGGACACGGAGGCGTTTTTCTGGCGAAAACTGATAACAGCGCTCCATGCGGACCAGTGTGCAAAATTGTTTGTTTACATGGGTGGGAATTACCTGTTGTGAGATTTTGGTTGGAAAAAATTTACGTTTTGTGTCATCGTTACTTGAAACATTTATGTTTATTGCGTGATGGAAAGAATGAAGATTCTAAATATGGTGTTGTTAATAGAATTTGAGCTATCGGTGGAAGTAAAAATTGAATAATGCTGCCTCGTTCAGAAGAAGCAATCGTAAGTATCGTTTCTTATATTTACATTAAACCTGTTGCTTTTTATTCTCGTTTGCTATTTTCTTGTATAGTTAAAACATGCTGGTTAATATATTAATTGCTCCGGAATAGCTCCAAATTCGTAGGTCCACGTACAATTATGCTGAGTGTATTGGTAAAGTAGGCCTACTGGTAGCTGGCCAAAC